>JASAOM010000914.1:0-29185 GCA_030849085.1 Borovskyia barvae | reverse complement strand
CACGTTCGCATCCACCATCACCGGTGCTGAGCCGGCCCCGTCGTAACCCGAGTCCAAGGATGTGGGTGACGCGAGGTCTACACCTGCGGGTGCACTGCACCGTGCGGACGGCGGGGCAGAAAGCCCGTGTGGTGTGGCGTGTGCGCGGGCGTGCCGTGCAGAATTCATGCCTCCGACGAGGTAGGTATCAACCTTCGTCAGCAACTGAGCTTCGTCACGCTGGAAGACGGACCAGAAACACCGTGTGAACGGGTGTGTGGTAAGGGGGCGAAACCCACGTGCAGGGTCGAGGAGGGTGAGCTGAGACGGATTCTGCGGGTCGATGCGCACTGTACTATGGGTGGGTAGTTTTTGGGCGATCTCGCGCTCGCTAAAGGGGCGCACGCGCACGTAGACTTGCATAGCGCTCGACTGCGTCGTGGAAACGTGAGCAGAGAGCTCTGCGCTGCCCACGCCAGTACCATTACGTGCATGCCGAGAGCTCGTGGAAACGGAAGTTGGTTCCTGTGTTGGTGTGGTGTGGGTTGAGTAGGAGGCAGATGTGGATCGCGCAGAACCGGTCTCAGGCCGACGGGGGGGCATACCGCCTGCCGCAGCGTTGAGGGGCAAGCTGGCCCTCCGCGAACGAGCGGATAAGGAACTCTTCATCATGCGAACTTGATATCGCGCTATATACGAGAATATAAAAATAAGGAAAAATGGAACTCGGGGACTTTGATAGCCCACCGATGCAATACCCACGACCTAAATTTCAGCCAACGAGTTGACGGTCAACAAGGAGAGACGCCCCGACACTCTTCTCTGATGACTTCTTCAAGTCACACGATGATGTATGAAAGTATAACAGCGCTGCCCCCTCTCGTCGTGAAAGCACAACAGCGACCGTGGACGTGGGGAAGCAATAGTAGAAAAGCAAGGGGAGAAGGAAATGACAGGAAGGTGGAGAGGAAGGGAGCAGGGGGGGGGGGCAGAGCAATTCATACAATGAGAATGAGAGGGTGAAGAGGGAAAGATAAGGCTGTACCTGCTTTAGTAGGTCCAATAGATGACCCCCCCCCCCCCCCGCTGCACGCTCAAGGTGAGAAACCGCACACCTAAGGGATGAAGAAAAACTGCAGTTTTGGGGGAGTTTAAATAGTAATTTGTCGCGATGATGAAGGGCTGTAGAGCAAGAGCGAGCGAGAGAGACCGGATGAAAAGCGGAGGAGTGATGTGGTGCACTGGAAGGAGACTGGAAGTTTCTCTCTCACTATACATGTATGTATAGATACATGCGGATAAGAATAGGTGTGTGTCTGTGTGTGTGTGTGTGTACGGGGGAAGGAAAGCGTGAACCGTCTTTACTCGTCCCTTGGCTCCGTTGCTTTCGAGAAAGAAAGAGGAAAACTATGACCAACCAATTTTTTTCGGCTGCAGCAGGATGACCCTTCTTGTGTTCGTTCTACTTTTCGCCTTTCGCGGGACGGTGAGTGTGCGCTCTTTGCGGCGAACCGTTCTCCTCTGTTTTGAAGCGAAAGCGAAGAGAGAAAATTCCTCAAGAGGAAAAGTGGCCCCTTTCACACCCACATAAACATACAAAACAGGAATGTACAGAACAGAGTCGCAGCAAAGAAAGTAAAGAGGAAGATGGAGAGAGCCTGACGCTCATGTATTGCATCAGTGCCTTACCATCCGCCGAAACATGCGCCTCGTCGCATTGTACGATATCAAGCACGAACTCTATTCATCACATGACAAAAGTGTATGGATTGCTACCCCCTCCCTCTGCCCCATTAGATGGCCCTCAAGAGGCGCCCGTTGGTGAAACCGAAAGGTTATAGGACTTCTGCGCCGCGCATGCACATTTTCTTGTGGTAAGAAGAAAAAGGAAACACACGGCTCCGTCGCTCGTCTGAGATGAGCCTCCGTAATCCTCTTGAGTACACAATGTCTGGTTTACCGTGTTGAAGATACATGAACTCAAGGGGCAGCGAGGGAGGGAGGGAGTCGGCACGCCCATCGAAATGGCTGCGACTATGGCCTATTCCTGATGTCTTGTCGGTTAGTCATTTCGTGGCAGTTTTAGAGAGGAAAGGAAAGCGAGCAGAGAAGGAGAAGGGGGAAGAGGGGGTAGAAATAGGAAGACTCGAAAGACGCCAAAAACTCTTGAAGAGAGAGAGAGCAATGCCTGCCTCTTTATTATTATTCGCATCCGCCCCTCCTTTCCCCATCCGCTTCTCTCTCCATTACCACTTCCCTCATATTAAGCGATGAGAAAGAGAGAGGTGGCCGTGTTTTCTCAACGAGACCGACGGGTGGTACCGATTTTGAAGCGACTCTCCCGCTTCTGTTCCATCTGCCGCTTGATACCCATAGACTGCTTGCGAATGTTCTTGGCCAGCGCCGCGAGGCTCTTGCTACGCTGCATCCGTTGCCCAACCTCACGCACCCGCCGTGCAGTCGCTGCAGCTGACTGAAGTTCCTGCTCTCGCCGCCACTCCAGCAAGCGCGTCACTTCATCTTGAGCCGCTGCTTCCGCACGGCCAGCGTCGATATTGTGGCTTCCATGAGCGTTGTTGTTCGATGACGAAGATGTTGACACTCCACTTTGACGGTTCACTTCATCAAGAAGATCCGTGAACTGATATTGCTTCAGTTCCTTCTTGGCATGCAAACGCTCCACAAAGTTTTTCCGCGCGTCGGCGGAGGCATCAGCCCCGCTGCGGTGCATCTTCTCCTGCACCTCGCGTCGTTCCTTGCGTTTCTGGGCCGCTGACTTCACCTGGTGTCCCCCACTCATGAGAATTTCCTCCGGCACGACCGTCTTCTCGAGGATACTGATACGCCCACGCACAGCGGGGTGCTGCCGCAACATCTCCGGCGTGGCGTCGAAGTGTTGAAGAGGGTTGAAACGACGAAATTCGTCCTCAGAGTCCACGAAGACGATGTGCTTGTTCTGTGGGGCAGTCGAGGTGAGCGCTGCAGCAGCTTCTTCCATAAGCAGTTCCGTTGCCCGCTGTTGGTCTGTGTTCGATTTGAATTCCAAGTATTGCACATTGCGCTGGTTATGCTCGATGGTCTTCTGCATGTCCTTCTTCCGCTCCGATTCCGTGAGACGCGCCCGTCGCTCTTTCATTCGGCCACTCGCCACGTCCATGACGGCCTTCGTCATACCGATATTAAACTCATCCGGATTGCGCTGCGCTGCGGCACGTTTGATGTCCTGCAAGCGGCGCACCTTTATTTTCCTCTTTTTGGCCCGGAGAACATGATCCTTGTGCTTCTCTAGTTGACCGAGATGTTGGCGATGTGCGGGCTGCGACCTCTCATGATGCGTCTTCCGTTTGAGGTGCTTGTCGAGCCCGCTGGCACCGGGGTTACGGCCTTTACCTTTTGTCATGAGTGATTTTAGGCTGCTTCGACGGAAAGAGGAGGGCTCCCTATGGGCGGGAGAGGTCGTTCCAAGGGCAGTTAAAGGCCCCTTAACACTACCGGGGATGGCGAGAGGCCGAAGGGTATGTACCACCACCCATGAAGCAAAGGGAATATGTTAAGCACCGCAAGAGAAAGGGGGAGGGAATCATGAAAAAAAGAGGGGGATATATTTAATGGCTTGCTGAACTCTCTTTGCAGAGGTTCCTCAGGGGTTCGGGCACTGGCAGCACACCATGCCACTCTTTTTGTTGCGGTTGATGCTCTGGAAAGGAGAATTCATCAACGCAAAGGGTGATGACCAGGGATCTCTTTTTTATTTCGAACAGCGCGCTGATCGGCCAGAGATTGCCCGTCGAAAGGCGAGGAAAAAAGAGAGCGAATCCAGTGAGGAGGTATGAGGGATACCTCGAGTGAATCGCCACCCCATTTTTTATTCACGGGCGGTGACAGCAGCCGCTTCATTTTCCCCACGCCAGCCTACGAGAGAGGCTCACGAGTTCGAAGGTACTTGGCGACGCGTGGACAGTTTGCCGGAGGTCAGCCACCTCCATTTGCCTTTACAAAAACACCCTCTCTCTCTCTCTTTCCTGATCTTAGGCGATCACTTAAAGTGAGGGAGAGTCACAGATGCTGTTTGTTTGGCCTGGTTGGAAGTCAGCGAGGGGGCGAGCATAGACTTTTTTTGGGGGGGAGATAAAGGTAGAGGTAGAAGGTGCAGCTGGGCAGAACAATGCCTGCATTTGCTCCCCTTCTCCCTCCCCGCTCACTGCGTCTCCTTACGCGAAAAAGGAAGGGCTTTAGGGCGAAAATAACAATAAAGAGAATCTGCGAAAAGAGTCATCGGACTTGCTCTCCTTTCAGGGATTTTAGAAAAAAGGAATTAGATTGTTCTCCACCGTTTCTTCGGAAAAAAAAGATTGAAACAGTGAGCCGACGTTCATAGTTACCAACAACGACAGTCAATTATGAGGAGCGCACAAAAAGCAATGATGCTGGGTGCGTAAGTCCTCCTCCTCCTCCCCCCCGTGAACCTGTAATTGCCTTGTTCTTCCCGCAACACAGAAAAGCGAAGAGAGTAGGCGGCAAGGTAAACGGGAACTCCATCACAGAAAAAAAGGAGCTATGCGCTAGCTGGGTGGACCTCTGGCAGGTAGGAAGGGCACAGGCACTCGCCCTTTTTCCTCCAATAGCGGTGTAGCGTATTTCCTCGGCTTCCTCTCACCGCCCGTCATAGCTCTAGCGCCTTGGCGCTTGCGTCGACAACGTGTACTTCGGAAGATTGCACTAGTTCAGCTAGTGCTCGACAGCGCTCCGCAAACAAACGAAGCCCGTTGCGCAGTATCTGTGCGGGATGCAGCTGACCCACACTTTCAATGTGGAAGATGACATTAGTCTTGTCCTTCTGGAGGCGCACTCGGTCTTTTACGTTGGCCGCCGCCGCAGTCGCCATGGCTGTATCGTCGCAACGCAGGCATTCACGACACAGCGTACACTTCTCTGGTGCTACTACTATCGCTGCGCCGCCCTCTTCATCCCCCTCTATCGCGAAAACACCGGTGGGGCACGACTTCACGAGAGCCTTGGCGGCATCACCAGTTAGTCGCTCGCACAACTCCACTGAAGTTTTCATTTCATAGTAGCAGGCGGAAACGGGGCTCCATTTGGTGTGCACTGCGCCAATGCCTTTCACCGCGATCGCCCTCAATGCTAGCCGTTGACCAGGACCCAGTTTTGTGAGAAGAATATCCGGATGCACAAGGAAAATGGCGTCCTCCGAATCGCTTGGGCCATCTTCTTTCGCGTGAATGGCCCCCTCCGTTTCCTCCTCTTCCTTGTTACCCTTAGCTCCGTCCTCAGGGTACGGCTTCTTCACCGCACCCACACCGCTGCGCCCCCACTTTTCTTGACCAGGCAGTGGCACCCACTTCAGCTGGTTACTGTATACCGGGGTTATGGCAGCCTCTTTCGCGCCTGTCACGTTCAACTCAAACACAAGAACTCTTGTCGGATCGAGATTCGTGAAGCCAGCTTGATGGCCTTCGGTGATATAGTTCATCTTCATGACGGGACCGGCAACCGGCACAAGGCCAAGGCGGTGGGACAACAGCTCGTCCAAAACGGGACTGTCATTTTCTTCGATGAGCACGCGGTCAAACGCAAGCGTCGGCACCTCCGTCGTGAGTACACGGCGAAAAAGATTTGCGATGGGTGGACTAATGTTTTGCATCTCAAACGTCATCCTTTCCACACGGTGCGTTGACCAGGGGAACCCTTCGGGGGTTGTCCACTTCTCCACCGCGGTGCTATACAGAGAAGGGGAAGGAGAGGCTGCCCCAGCGAAGGCATCCTCGGACGTACCCCTGTTCTTCTCTCGCTTCACAGAGGATTTGGTGAAGTACGAAGGGGGGAGGCCTGCAACAGCAGACATAATGCGTATATTCGACACCGCCGGCTTGTCTGGCATCGCTGCGGACGGCGCGCACGTGCTACTGGTGTAGGCGTACGTGTGCGGCGAACTAACCGTCTCCGTGTTCTCGGCACGATGGTAGCCGATCTGCACCTTGTCCACATCGCGAGCCGGCTGCGACATTTCCGTACTCTTCTCCACTGTAAAGCGACACCGCGATGGTTGCGGTACCTTTATTCGTGTCGATGCGGCCAAAGAAATCTGTGCTCTTGCTGCTTGAGGTGCGGTGCGCCAGATAAACAGGGATGAAACGAATACGGAGTGAGCAAAAAGAGCGGAGGGATGAGGAAAGGAGTGGATACCACGAAGTGCGCAACGCACACATGTAAGAATCATCGGAGAAAGAGAGGCTCGGACGAGGCGAATGGTCGTGAGCCCCCATTATTTCGCTTCCGTGTGCGTGTACATGCGTGTGCACGAAGATACTGTTCAGTGCCGGTGTCCCGGAAACCGCCACGGCCACCTCTCCCTTTCTACGGTTGCCTCATGTATCTTCTTGGGCAAGAGGCGAAGGTGCTCAGAGCGAGACTGGGGCTGGCCACACACCACAAAACGTGCGAAAAAGAAGCCGTTCCTCGCGTTAGCAGAGGCCTTGCTCGTTGAACTTCAAGGAAGGGCGAGGGCAAACTGCAGCCATGAGAGTGACACCGCGAATGACCAAGCGTAGCGGTTGGTCTGATATCGAACTTCCTGCTTGTGAAAAGGAGGGAAGCAACTTATTGCGCGTCCACACGAGCATATATATATATATATGTGTGTGTGTGTGGAGTTTTTGCTTTGTGATCAAGTCAAATGTTAGGTCTACCTCCACCTCCGTCATTAAAGTTCGATACGCGTACAACTATATCGTTACGGAGCCTACCATTCGTTGTGGCCGCTTAGATACAGACAGAAGGGTATGGGAGGGCTGCAGCAGGACGTCCACGGAATTCATTCCTTTCCTTTCCTCTCCCTCCCTCCCTCCCTCCCTCCCCCCTCACAAGTCAGAATACCGTTTGTTGCTTCCCCCACATCAACATCATGGACACTTTGGAAGTGGCCGCGACGTGACAGGCATGACACCGAGTTCCGTTTCTACCTTAATTTGTGGCTTCCGATGACGATGAAGAGGAGCTGCTAGCGCTGCTGTCATCATCGGAGGGTGAGGAGCGAACTCCAAAGCGTGCTGCTGTCTCAGTAGCCGCCGCTGCTGCTGACGCGGCAGGGGCTGGCGCCGGCGCCACATCACCATCGTAGGCGCTGGGGTCGACTAACGTGTTAGCACTCGTCGGGTCGAAACCCGCGTTCCCGCTCCACGCCGGTACGCCATTCGGTGGGTTGCTCTTCAGACGCTCAGCCGCATCTCTGCTGCGTTCACCCGCTGTTCGACGCCGCCGCTCTACCAAACGATCTGCCTCAGCACGACGATGCTCTTCACGCTTCTTACGCCGCTCGCGCTCCTCGCGCTCCGGGTCGTCGATAATGCGGTCATTCTTGAAAAGGTGCACCGTCATCTTGGCCTCATTCGTACTGCAAGTGAATTTCTTCAGTGCCAGCGCACGCGCCTCTACGTTGCGGTTTGGCACATCGATGCGGGCGACGTGGCCGACAAGGGTGGTGGGCCCCACCCGCACAGTGAGCGCGTCACTGAGACTTTTCGCAAGGAGCAGCCGCACATTGCCAAAGGTCCGAATATCGGGCACAGGGTATACAAGCACCGAAGGTGGACGTTCCTCGATCGCTTTGGCAGGTATTCCAGGCGGGGGGCGATGCAGCGGCGTGGTCGGAGGAGCCAACATCATAGCTGCCATCACAGAGGACGATGAAGACGGCTGCTGCTGCTGCTGCTGGGCGGGCATGGCTCCCAGAACCCCAGCGCTTCCTCCCATCAATGGGTCCATTTCATTGACCCCGATGGTCGGAGCAACCGGCCCCAGGAGCGCCAGCAATTCTTCCGCCGTGGGCGGAGCTTGTTGATAGTCTAAACTGAGCTGCTGCCGCTGCGGCTGCGAAGCGATCCCAACAGCATCGCTGTTACTTCCGTTGATCACCGCCAGCAAATCGGCAGCTGTAGGCGGTGCCGGTAGTACTCCGGAGACAGACGTTTGAGGCCCCAAAACGCTGCCATCAACGGTGGATGAAGGGTTGGCGAAGGGCATCTTTTCTTGTCTGCTGCCCGCTTCGACGCGCGTATTGCCCATCGCCGCCATTTGCATGGCTTTCAGCTTATCCGCCAGTGTCTCTCCAGCGTTCGTTGACACGAAAGGTGCAGCACTGTGGGCTGGCACCGAAACAGCCGGTGGGGCGCTGTTCGATCCCGCGCCAACCAACCTAGCCGATGTGTTGTGTGTCGTGAGCTGCGTCTCATCGCTGGCAGTTCCAGCCGTTGTAGCGCTTGTTTGCAATCGTTTCGCTTCTTCGATTTTCTCTGCCAGTGAGGGACCGGCCATTTTCTTGAGGTTGATGGCCGCAGACTCGAGTTGGAGCCCACCTTCGTTGTCACCGTAGTCATCACCGTCACCGTCACCCATCGGGACATCACGAATCTGATACCCGTCAAGGACTCCGCTGTTCCATTGGTCATCGGCCGTACCGCTTCCCCACATATAGGCACCGTACTCACCATTTCCTTGCTCATTCGGGGCAGCTCCATCCGCCCCTTCCTGCGCTGTCACTGTGGCATCCGGTAAACCCAGCTCCGCGCGTAGCTCCGTCTCAAGACCTTCGAGGAAGGTGATGAGCTCCTCCAGATTATCGCCAAGCACCTCCATATCGGGAGCCGCCTGTCGCAGAAGGTAAAGGTAATACTCGTGAAACTCATCCTCGGGATTGAGAAAGCCAAACAGGCTCGGGTTGTCGCGCAGTAGTTGCGCCTCCGCTTCACGCGTACCCTTCGCGGCCACACTCTTGACGCAGAGTCTGAAAATGTGATCCACATCGGCGGGCGGTATACGGCCAGAGTAGGTGGCGGGCAAACCGCTGGCCGCGGTCTCTGTCACTGCTTCAGCTTCCTCCAGAGCTGCAGCGGGGTCAATGTGGTCGGCAGCTTCACTGCTCTTCGCGGTGGCGGCAGCAGCAGCGCCCCTGGCCAGCGCCAGTTTCTCTGCGTTCGCCGGCACCACCACAGCGGCGGGAAGGCCCGGCCTTGTCTGCCAAACATAATAGCTGAACAATCCTTGCCGCATTGCCGCTGCCTTGCCCTCAGATTCCAACTGCTGCTCAAGAACTTCGGCGTTTTCGTCCCCCTCCTGCTGCTGATGTGCCACAACAGCCCGCTCCTCTCGCAGCCACTCGCGGCCGTGCTGATGCCGGCGCTCCCACCAGTCCCATGCCTCCGCCAACTCCGCCGCCACTTCCGTACGCGCATCGAGAGTGGCGGTATCGTCGGCTGCCGAGCGCGTAGAAATTTCCGACGTTAGTGCGGCGAGATGGGCACCGAGGTGGCTCCGCAGCTGATGCAACCACTTCGCGGTAGTCGCGCGCATGGTGAAAGAGAGTCCGAAATCGATGGTGCATACCACTTGCTGACAGTGAATCGTATCATAGGACTGGAGGACAATGCGAGTGGAGGGCAGCTGAGCAACCGGCGGCAAGCCACGCGCGCGGCGGGTTTCGCGCCACCGACCCGTCAGCACAGATGACCAGCCGCGACACCGCATTGACACTTTGCGAGGGCGCTCAAAGGTGTGACCGCAGAAGACGACCGCTGCAGCATCATGCATGGGATTCACCTGTTCCACTACGGCGGCCGCCGCTGTAGAAGAGTTTCCAATTACTACCGCTTCGCGCGAGGACAGATCGGCGATGGACTTGGCTAAAAACAAAAACGGCTTGCCGGCGGCTTTGGTACCCTGAATCGCGTTCGCAACAACACAGTCACTGCTGAACGTGGCCACTCTGCGGCCTCCACCACCTCCATGAGCGCCACCACTCCCTCCCTCCCCAGCAGCACCAAGGCCCGCCAAGACGGGGTCATAAAGTAGACCCACACCATCGCTGCCGGTCGGCACGATACAGCAAGGATACAGCGCAGCCGTTACACAGGCATGCAAGGTACGATCAGAGGCCACCTCTTGAGAAAGCGATACCATTGCCGCACTCACTGCACGTTCCAGCTCCTCCATAAAGTCTGCCGTATGAGGCAGGGCATTTCCGCAGAGACGCAGCAGCGCCTTCTCGGCCTCGGACATTCCACCTCGGCGTCGAGCTTGGCTTCCGTCCACTCCCCCGAGGAGCCCGTACCTTCGTATCATAGAACAGAACTGAACCTGCGTCTCGAAGACGGTCCGCAACACTGCAGCGGTCACGCCACATTCGTCGAGGAAATCACGCTCCGCACTAGGCTTGTCTTTCACCAAACACCACATCTGATACACGTGAAAGGCGCTTACCGCGTCACTGAGCGAGTCACGCGAAAAGAAGAGCCGAGCCTCTGCTAGCAGCGCCTCTCGCTCCTCCACCGTGTCACGTGCGGAGTCTGAGGTGTACGCCGCCCGCACGTATCCCGCACCTTGTAATGAAAGCAGGTCTGGGCAACACCATAGAGCACCGATGGCGGTGAGCGCCGCTAATGACGGCTGCAGGACGCTACTCAAAAGAAGACGCGCCACGGATAACGCCACCGGTAGGCAGAGGCACAGGACCCCTATCGGTTGCAACACTAATTGTCCTGTGGTGGTAGAGCCAGGAGCTGGATTCACAGCCAGATGACCCGCTGCCCGCAAGTACGACTCAACGGAGGCCATGACGCGGCGAAGAGGCTCGTACCGAGTAGCCGTCGCCGTCGGCACCCCAATCAACATCGCCGAAAGCAGGGACGAAACCTTGTTGACGACGGAGGAGCCATCACCGCTGTGAATGCTACTTATGTTTGCGCCTTCAGAAGTGCTCGGTGCGGTAGAAAGGGCAGCACGTTGCGCCGCAGCGGCCTCCTCCCGGGCCTGCAGTACATGATAGAGATGGACGTACCGGCTAAAGGGTAGCCTGAAAATAGGGTGCTGCCCCGGATCGGCACTGAGGCGACGGTGGTGTGCGCCGTGTAGAACGGACTTCGGAATTAGCTGTATCACCATCGGAGTTGGGTAATAACGGGCCGTCTCACCGGTGGGGGGCTGCGCATTCGCTGCCGCTGCGGAAGCCACGCCCACTTTTGCGAGCTTCCTGCGATGGCGCAGCTGCACGATAGTACTGTACTCGATCAACGTGGTGTCCGCCATGGTGGTGGGGTCGACGGTGGTATACCCGTTTCGAGCGCAGTCCACGACGAGTCCAACGTCGAAATCCACGGGCAGAACCGTCTGACTGAGCTCACTGGTGGAAACTACAATGCAGCGTTGCCGTGCCTCCTTCACACTTGTGCGCCTTGCAACGGCGAGGAAGTTGGAAAAAGGAGCATCCTCAGCGAGAGCGGTGCACACGCGCCACGATGCTTCATCTTCCTCCGCCGCAGCTTCTTGCGTCTCACGCATCGCATTAGCGATGACATGGACATAGTAATTGTTCGGCGCCACAATCAAAATTGCGGAGAGCGGCAATGGCGCGGCACCTTCTGGGGAGATTTGCCGATCGGCCTTGTCAAACTCCTCCACGCACTGCTGAATCAGGGGAAGCCAATATCGTCGAAAGGAGGTCGGGTGGGCGAAGTCTGCATCGCCGGCCGCCATGACGCGCGCCACCGCATCCACGTTCTCTGCATAGGACATTAACGCCGCTTCCAACGTAGCCACACCACCTCCGTCGCCACTGCCGCTCTCGCGGAGGAGAAAGCTGCCCTCCTTTTCACACTTGAGTAACCATTGTACGGCCTCATCCAGGTACAGCGTTGTCGATGCGGTGAGGAGGGCCGGGGTAGCCTGCAGTGTGAAGATGGTGGCCGTGCACCGCGACGGCGCCAAGAAGGCGAGTAACGAGGAGGCACAAGACTCATCAGGACAGTTGAGAACGAGATGGACCCGGCGCCGGCGTACGGTCTCGGTACTCTGCGCAGAATCGGTGGCTGCGTCCGGTCGCATGGTGTTTGCGGAGGTGGTCCCAGCGGCCGACGCGCCACGTTGGTGCTCCCATTGTTGCTGTACAGCAAGCAGATCACGAAGAAAGGACAGGCAAAGTTCCGTCGATTCACTGCGAAGATGAGCATCGTCCAAGACCACACAACCCACATCTTCCAGGCAAGGATCGCAGAGAAGCTGACGCAGCATCACATCAGCTGTGGTGACGACAATACTGGTACTTGCGTTGGATTCATTGAGATTTGGGACAACGGCAGCGACCGTTCGTGAGCGTTGGACGTCTTCACCACGCTCCTCGCGTAAGCGGAGCGTCGTGAGCCGCGCGGCTGTTGCGTTGGCGCTGATCACTACCAGCCGCCGCCGCTTGAGCACCTCGGTTTCAGAAAGCACAATGGGAACCTGGAGTGTGCGTCCACTACCTGCAGGGCCCACAAGAGCCACAACAGCATGGTTCAGCACCGCATCTAGAAATCCCATCCGCTGCTGGTGCACTGGAAAGCGCTGCCGGTGCGGCAGCCACTGTCGCCGCATCTTCAGCAGCTGTGTCATGGGTAGCGTCTTCACCGAAGCGAAATTGAAGGGAGAGAAAGGGGCCAGATGGCGAACAGACGAATGCCCATCCATGGATACGGCCCTAGTGGCCTCCTCCCCCCGCATCAGAGCCCCATACACAGCGGTGACATGAGGGAAATGGAGAGGGTGGTGGCCTATGCCACGTGAAGAAGAGAGACCCTTTGCTGCTTCTTGCCACCGCCTATCCCACCGATCCACATCGATAGCGCTCACCGGTACATCGAGAAGATAGTTTGGGCGGCGTGTGTCGACACCAGCCTTTGCCATCACGTCTGCACTCTGCAGAGATTCTACAGCAGCACGGAAGGCGGAGGTGGGGGCCACTGGGCCAGCCTGCCGCACGGCGGGATACGTGCTGAGGCTACAAGACATTTTTCTACAGCTCTACCGAGACGCGTTAACTTCAAAAAAAACGCGGAAAGGAGGGATTTAGGTGCACCCTTTCTTTTTTTAAAAATGCTTCCGGCACTGTTCGTCTCTGCTGCCCAGCGGCAAGCTCTTTCTTTGGGTTCGTGTCCGTCCTCTTTTATAATTTGCTTTCTTCTTTTTTGCGGGCCGAAGGAATGCCAAGTTCTGCAAAGAAGATAACCTTGTGCACCCCTATTCAATACGAGGGCTGTGGAGGCGTGCACAAACGTCTTTGGAAAAGAGGTCGAGAAAAATCTTCCCGACGCAGGCGAAGGGTGCATACGAGAAAACGCATTACAGGAATCAAATGAAAGGGAGAGGGTTGATATACTTCGCCAGAAGGGCAGGAGAGTGGGGGGGGGGGGGAGAGAGTACCGAAAGAGACTCCGATCACAATGCTCCTTGAAAGCAGCAATTGTCTTCTCCTACTGCCCTACGATATGCATACTGTACAGTCCACCAGCAGCAAAGAGGATAACTTCGGAGACAGGGAGTGAGGCGACAGGAGAAAACTCGCTGTATATCCCCGCTTTGCAACTTCGAGGTACAGCTCCTCTCGGGGAAGGGGGGGGGGAATACCATGTGTCACGCGTCTTTCATACTTGTTGCGTCCATCGATCAGCAGTGTTTCGTACCCTTTCTGGTAGCTGCTCTCGCTAGACTGCACACATGTAAGAGAAAAACAGCCGATGCACAGCTCGTGAGCGTCTGTATGTTTGCGAGACTGATTTCCATGAAGCACTCCATCCTCGTGTTTCCTTTGTGCATATTTTCTTCGCTGCACCGCCTGGAGCGGTTTCACACGCCACCGCTCCGCATCTTCCTCTGCTCTCTTTCCCCTTTCGCCCACCATCCTCATGCTTGACATTACGGCGTATGCGGAGGTGGAGAGGGACGTGGGCACCTACACCGTGACCGCTCGTGCCCCTCTCCCTCCTTTCCAACGGAATATATATATATATATATATTCATAAATAAGGGCATCACGGCTCGCATCATGTGCACGACGGACAGGAGGGGGAGTCGCAAACAACAGCAGAAAGGAAAGGCTGAGGAACCGAAAATGAAAGAAAAGAACAGAAAAACGGAGACCGAGTCTGCACGCGGGGGGGGGGGGTAGAGCCCGTTCGCCCCCACACCCAATGAGCTCACCAGAAGGAATCTTCGCTTGTGACAGATACAAAGGAGGAGTAGAGGGCGGGGGCGGGAGGCGAAAGAGATGGAGGAGAGTATTCAGAGTGGATGCTTTTCACGAGCTATAGAGGGAGATGGCTATTCTCACTGTTGCTCTATTTCGCACATACAAGAAACCAAAAAAAAAAACTGCCTTCTTTTTTCCCAATAAGCACCATTGCCTCCAACGAGGTGCCGCACACCCCCTGTCACGCGACGACACCACCATAGAGGCTGCGGACTACAAGGACCTACATCCCTTCTGTAAGTCCAAGAAGAGAAAAGGAAGAGAGAAGAATACGTACAGTTCTCATGGAGAACCTTACGAGTGAACCTCGACATCTACTCGTCCAGCGATACCGCGGAGTCTTTCTGAAACTACAGCGCTCCATAGTAGGAGATGGTGTGTGGGAGAGAAAAGAGGGAGGGATGGGAGCAACAAAAAGAAAAATATCCATAGGAAAATGTGGAGGGAGGAGGGCCAGAACCGAGGTAGACGCGCTTACCTCCCATACGCACACTCTCTCTCACAGATACATACCCAAATATACCGTACGACGCCTGCCCTCGAATACCTCGATGTATTCTCGCTCAAAATAGGATCGATCAAAGAAACACATCATCGAAAACCGCTGCACTACTCTCACCGCAGCTGCAGTAGGAAGGAGGCAGAAGACGCGAAAGCGGGAGGGGAAGGGGAATGGAGAAGAGAAGACCGTGTGTGTGTGGGGGTGAGAAAGACGATGCTCAACAGTGCTGCATTACATTCAGCGAAGCAGTGCGCACAAGGAAGCACTTGGCCGAAATCCTTCGCTCTTTCCGCCTCTCCGCCGTTACAGATCGTCCTTGAGACCGCGAAGACGACGCAGCTCCTCGTCAGTAACAGGAAACAGATTAGCTTCGAGTGCCTGCTCGATGAGCTTTTGCATCCGGTAATGCCGGTAGCAGAAGTAGAACACAGCTATCGTGAGAATAAAGCCCAACACCGAGATCACTATGGTACCTGGTGACGCAGAGAAGGCGCTGCTCAACACGAATGTAGCATCTCGGAAAGTGTCCAGCGGCGCCACCGTGCTGTTTGTCAACCACAGGAATGAGGACTGAGTAATGTCCAGCTGCGGGGATGCTTTGGAGTCCCACGTGCCGATGTAGAGTGGACTACCGTGTGGGATCTGAATATCCACGGAATACGCCGCATACACACGATTTCCAGTCGTATCGATGGTGCAGTTGCCGGTGAATTCGTCAATGGAGGTATTGCGGAGGAACGCGAGGAGGTTGGCAGCGGTGCTGAGCGAAACATTCGCCGCAAAGGCACGAGAGACCGCATCGATGAGCACGTAGCCCGTATCCACCGCGAAGCCCATGTAAGGGGTAATGACACTGGTGTCGCATGACTCCACCATGGAGAGGAAACCACCATCGCTCAAGAGCTTGCGCATACGCTGGCGTGTACCCGCGTTGCTCGCACTTGCATACGCAGCATTCAAAGCGGTGAGGCGACTCTGCGTCACGCTTGGGTACAAACAAATGGAGCTAGGAAGGTTCTGGCGGAGAGAGGCACCCGCTGCAGTGGCTTCGGCAGCGTGGCAGAGCGCTGTGTCGAGGAAGAAGATGTACTGCTGCATGTAGGTCAGATGATCGGGTAGCGTGAAGAAGTCCTGCGCCTGTTCCGCTGTTAGGGGCACCATAAGAATGATGATGCGACTCACCAGTTTCGCATAAATCTTCTCCATGCAATCGGCCAACGTAGCATTGCTGCTGTCGCCGAGGAAGTAGGTCATCTCCACATACAAGTTCTGCCTCTGCATCGTCAGCTGCATCGACTGGGCTCGCGAGATGCCGAATTGATCATTGGAGGTGATAATGATGACGCGCTCCCAGCCATAGTGGACACAAATCTGCGTCACGCCGCCATCGGCGAAGGAGTTGTCCGGTAACGTGCGTGAAAAAAGGGGAAACATATATGGGTTGTCGGTGAAGTAGTCGTTGGAGACGCTATAGTCGAGCTGCGGGACGGCGAACTCGTTCACCACAGGGGTAAAGGCCATCACCACCGTATCGGAACCTGGCCCTGTCAGCACAGTACACGTGCGTGCGATGGGGATCAACGACGCGAGACCCGTGACACCACTCACCCCAGTACTGACAGCGACAGGATAGAAATTGAACACGTTGTCTCCATCATCATCCACAACCTTTTGATTGTACGCTGAGAGGACAAAAAGCATTGACATCATCAGCTGCACGGACGAGCAGCTGGAGCCCGCTGTCATGCACACCTTCGCCGTCCGCAACGGGGAAGTAGACACAAGCCTGGCCGTGATACTCGCGTTTACATTCCGCTGTGCCGGCGCTGCGGAGTAATTCGTTAAAGTCCAGGTGACGAGCGGGTTGCGGATGGTATAGCTCGCCGTCATCAAGGAGAAGACGGTCTCAACACGCTGATAGTAGATGGAGTCGAAGGCAACCGTGCCCGTATAGCCGCTAAAGCGGGCCGCGCGGAGAAGCGTCATGTTGCTGATGACCCCCTTCGCATTATCTAACAGTAACAGCCCATCGAGTAAGTGGCTCAGCACGAACGCACCGTACTCATCCACCTGGCTGCCCTTCGTCACGGGGAAGAACCCTTGACTGATCAGCTCTTGCGGCGGTGTATACGCAGAGGCGAAGATGGCTCCCCAGGGTTTCGTCGCGCTTTGGATGTCCCCAGTCATGTTGGGCAACACGTTCAGACTTTCGCGAGAGCCAATCAGAAAGACGCTATGGGCAGCGCGACTGTTGCGGGCCACCGCTGCCTGCAACCGGCGCATCTCGGACTCCCGTAGAAAGCAGCCCAGCCCCCTTGCCCGATACTCCAAGAGAGATTCGACAGTAGCATCATCTTCAGCCGTCGAGGCAGCACCATCCACAAATGTCTCCGCCACAATCGTTGGCGTCGTCGAAGCCGCCTGCACTTGGGATGAGACAGCGCTTTGAACACCCTCGCCATATCCGTTGTTGCTGAGGGCGAGGCTCATAGAGCTCCAGCCCAATTGATTCGAGACCGTTTCTAAAAGGCCGCGGAGGTTGATCATGTCACGCGGAACCATGCATATAGTGCGCTGATTGGTGTCTGGATCGCACAGACGTGTGTTGGAGGAGTGGGCAGAGATGATGAGAATGCCAGACGCAGTGACATTTTGCCGAAGTACGTCGACCACCGAAGCCGACACATCCGCCGTCTCGGCGAGAAAGAGAACGCTGGGATACGTGGACGCATTTTGCAGAAGGGCGGTAATCTGCGTAAGGGCGATGAGGAGATTGCCTTGAGTGTCGATGATGACGGGGGCTGGACGAAACAGCATACTCAGATACGGGTGAGTGGAAGATTGATTGGTCAAGAAGGCTGTTATTGCCTCCGAAAGGGATGCCTCCGTCATGGTCGTTCGACTGAGGTCTGTAAGGATCACCCAGACCAATCCACTTGCATTGCCTGAGGGAGCTGCCGAGGTTTGCGGTGTTGGGGAGAGGGTAGTAGTGGTGGTGGTGGTGGTAGTGGTGGTGGTGGTAGTGGTAGTGGTGCTTGTCGTCGGGGGGGCGGTCGTCGTTGTGGTGTTGGAGGAATGTGCGGTAGACTCAGAACTGCTCGAAGATACCGCCAACATTTGTACATCGAAGTCTTCCACCGAAAACTCCTCCGCACGTACATCAACGGTGCCGCGCCACACGATCAACAGGAGAAGAACAACGACGAAGGCACCTTTCCTGACGTGGTGGGCCATCGCTGAATCGCGACGATGCGATACGCGGTGCAGTGAGCCCATGTTGGCTGTCACAAACACTCTCCCTCTCAAAGCTTGTGTATAGATGTATATATATATATATATATGTATGCACGCAGCGGTGGCAGTAAGGAGCCTTCCTCCCCACAAAAATGGTTGAGGAAAAGCAGCAAACAAGCAAAAAAAGAGGGACCCACTCAGAGTCCCCAGCTTCCGTGCCACCCGAGAAGAGGAAGGGAGGGGAAGAGGAGCAGGGGACTTGATGACCGTAGAATCCTCTCAGTTCGGTGCAAGATGAAGTGCGGGTAGGACAACTAGGTATGCTTGTACCTGTTACGACAACTGGATATGGTGTGAAGGCAAAGGAGAGGGCGGTTCAAATGTGTGTGCAAGAAAGAGGCGAGATACGGAAAAGAAAAATAAATACAGGGAGCTGTTATATCAAAGCTGTCCTCTCTCCTCCCTATCAGGGCCGTGCATGACGCCACACACACAGGCCGTGAGCGAAGCGCTGGCCTTCTGTCGTACACCCACGAATCTCGTTTTCGGCCAAAGCCTAACGGTAGGCGCCCACCTGGAGTGAACGACATTCCATGAGCTTTTTTTCTTTCCCTTCTTCCTTCGAGCCCGTTGCACGCCTTCATCGAAATACCACGAAAGCGGTGAGAAGGGCTCCCGGAAGCCCGTCAGTGAGAAAGAGAGAGAGAGGGACGAGGGACCTGCTGGCATGCGTATCCACGGAGCCTATTTCTTTTTTTGTCTGGTTTCGCGGTGGAGGCCTCTCCCATGGACGAAGGGGAAATAAGTTTGCGTTGATATTTTCTTTCCGTTTGCTCCCCCTCTTTTTTTTTTGGTGCAGTTGCATCAATACACCGCCATCAACGCATGTTGTCATCCTCTTCCTCCTCCCTTCAGTTTCCTCTGCAGCATCGCCGAATCCTCAAGAGAGGAGTGAGGAACCAGGGAAGGAGGGAGGGAGGGGAAGCAGGTACAGCGAGGCAGAGAAGTGGAAATAAAGCGAAAATTCTGCGATTCGGCCTCTCCTCGACGACAACAGCGAACAAAAGTAAAGGAAAGGGAAGTAAAAGCACAGATACGAGGTACACCAAGCCAAGCGAGATGACCGGAATGGAGGAAGTCTCACCGAGGCACACTCTGGTCGAACGAGAAAGCGTTGATGTATGATGGATTTAAAAAGGCCGCCTTTTTTTCGGAATACAAAAAAGGGAGACACATCAACGTAAGAAGAGGAGCGGGTAGTGAAGGTTGCCAAAGAAAGAAGATACACACACACACACACACACACACACACGCCTTTCGGCGATCATCTACGCCTTTCAGGTGCCATCTCGTCTGCCTCTCTAGGTGTTTTGGGGCTTTTTTTTCATGTTTCTCACTCTACCTCTTTACGCACGGCGGACACTACTCGGTTCCCATCATTGCTTTTTCCTCTCCAGCGTCCGCTTTCTCATCAACGCACTTACGACATCCGAAAAGCGTACCTTTAAGTTGCCCGAGCGCATGGACTTCCAAACACACTTGCACACATGCGCGTAGACGCGTAGACGTAACGAAAGCTTCAGAAGAAAGAGAGGGAGATGTTCTTCTATCCTTAGCGACCTCACATCAAACGTAGAGGGAGCCCCCTTCACACCCGTGACACACACAGAAACACGAAAAGGCTATCAGTTGAAGATGTGCGTTTTCTCTTCTCTTCTCACCACTTTCTCGGTCGTTGTTGCGATGTGGTGATCCCTTGGAAGGCACTCAGCAACGGGAAGACAAAACACAAAAACTTCGAACATGAGAGAGAAAAACTTGAAGAAGGAGAAGGTATATGCAGCGTACCCGTTCGTCAAGGTGCCAGGCAGCAATGTTGTACTAAAAGTGACGGGAAATCGAAAATGTGTTGCGCGGGGGTTGGGGGTTGGGGAAGGGGGCGAACATGGATGGGAAAGGGCTCAAGATCTGACGAGAAGCCCCAGCTCTCTAAACCAAAAATCCAGCAGAGGAAACCATCTCCAACGCTGTGGGGTCAACGTGTATGATGCAACAGCACATGTGTTGAATGAGGTGGCACCACCTCTTAGGTCTCTAAAGCCGTCCCCGCCACCACCTAACCATCCCACCAACATCTCTTCTTTTAGGAAGGGCAGAAGAGGCGAGAAATGTAAGAAGATACGTCTGAACCGACTAGCTCCCGCACGACGTCTTTTCCCTCTCCTTTCGCTCAACGCCAAAACAAGCAAACAAAAAAGGAGGCAATCCACACAACGGCGAAGATGAGGCGACACACCACGAAGGAGAAGAGGATGAATCGTCCCCTCCCCCTCCTCTCCACAGAGAGGGCACCTACAGCGATCTAATAAACAAGAACAAAACAGTAACGCAGCATCAATGAAACAAACAAAAAAGGGGTGATATCGCAAGGAGCCATTCACCACACACGCACACATGTGTGTTGCGCAAAAGAGGGATAAAGGTGGTGGTGGAGGAGAAAATACACGTAAAGGCGAGACCTTCAGCAATGATACAAAGTCATCGCGTGTGAGGCTCTCTAAGCGATGTTTTCTCTCATCCGTAGCGCTCCACAGCTCATCATCCACCGGTTCGTTTCTCCCGGGCAATGCAAGGAAATACGGCGGTGCTCATGCGGGGGTCGGGGAGGGGCGGTGATGATGCTCTCGTTACAGGTGCGACCTTCTCGAATGTGGAAAAGAGGAAAAACAGCGAAATACAGTAATGAAAGAGTTAGTTCCGTCAAGGGACGAATATGAAAAAAGGAAACATGAACAGGCACTCCCTTCAATCTTCCCTCCACACACACACAAAAAAGGCGGTTGAAAAGGGGGGAAAAGAGAACGTCAGAGCACCGTCTCCGCCCTCGCCACGTTCTTCGCTTCCCTATGGATGTTTCGGTTACGGCATGCTGCCTCCCACCCACCCACCCACCCACCTCCACCCCCAACTGTCGGCGAGAAAGACAAGCGAGCGCACGGGAGCAACAATCTACACCGTGGAGTCCCCTCTTCCTCCTCGCCGATAGCTTCCGTATCAATCCCATAACCTCCCCTCTTTCCCCTATTGTTATATACAGTGAGAGGGCGAGTACTCACGCGCCTCACCGGAAAGACTTTCGCCCTGTTCTCTGATCCGACATTTTTGTCGCCTCACCTGCCATCTCCCTCCCCGGGTCCCGCCCACTCCTTGCTGGGAGTAGATGCTCACGTGCGCTCACCACGGAGACGCAACGCCAGCTGCAAGTCCTTTGGGAAAAGCGTAACCCGCTTCGCATGAATTGTGCACATGTTGGCGTCACCCAACAAATTCACGAGGTACGTCTCCGTCGCCTCTTGCATGGCTTCCAGAGCAGAGCTGCGAATTCGCAGGGTATCCTTGAAGGTGGACATAATTTCCTTCACAAGACGGCGGAACGGGGCCCGTGCGATGAGCAGGTCAGTGGAATGCTGATACTTTCGCACTTCCCGAAGTGCCACAGTCC
Source organism: Borovskyia barvae (assembly GCA_030849085.1). Lineage (NCBI taxonomy): Eukaryota > Euglenozoa > Kinetoplastea > Trypanosomatida > Trypanosomatidae > Borovskyia > Borovskyia barvae. The sequence continues at coordinate 7,897 of JASAOM010000914.1, read as the reverse complement.
CTGGGCGCCACCGGTGCTGCCGCTTCGCCCCACTGCCGCTTTCCCGCGGTGTCTTCGCCTCTTTCTTCGCTATCGCACGACTTGCCTTGTGCATCTTCCGGCTCGCGACACTCTTAGAGGGGCGCTTGGCTACCACCGCCGACTTTGTGATTCCTGCCATGGTCGCTGCCTTTCCTTTGTGTAGGTTCGTAGAACTCCTCTTCTAAAGCTTTGCTCGTGAAAGCAGTAGATATATATATATATATATATATGTATAGTGGTGGATGCGGTGGGAAGATAAATATATCTCTCTCCCTCTCTCTCTCTCTCTATATATATGTGTCGGAGCAGTGGACCGCGTCACAACAGCAGCACAAACAAGAAAGCTGTAGAAAAGGCAGCGAAAGCAATGGTGATAGCAATCTTGACGGGTGAGGAGTGAAGAGGTGCCGACAGCGAAAAGGAAACAACTCAGCGATGCTCAGAGGAGAGAAGTGGATGAGGAGATTAAAATGGGAGAGAGTGAAAAGGAAGATCGTCCTCGTCGGTGTGTTAACGCGGGATGTCTGGGCAGGTGCATGCGCATGCAGACGTGAACCTCCGAGCGATGGATAGCAGAATACGGCAAGACAGAGGCCGAAGCAGAGAAAAGAACGACGTGCACCAGTCGGCTCCGACAGTTTCACACGGACTTTCTTTTTTGATTTGGTGAGGTGCGCTTGAGAGAAAGGGAGGGGGGGGGGAAGAAACGAAGTCGATAGGTGGAGGAAACCAAGAGAGCGAGAGCAAGAAGACGTCCACCAACATATCTTTTTGATGGGGGGAGGGCGGGGGACAGGAATAGAGTCACGGGGCAAGATAAAAAAAAGAACACACACACACACACCAAAAAAAAGGCACCGGTAATGGAGTGCGACACGGACACCGAAGCCGAATGATGGAGAGGAGGGAGCGAGGGGGTGTGGGGGGGGGGCGAGTTTTGTGTACACCGAAGAAGAAGCATACGAATGCAAAAAGAAAAGATGAGCGAATTTGCCTTTGTTCCCCCTTCCTCCGTTCAATGTCAGTGTCGGCCAGTTCGATCGATCAAGGCAAAAAGAAAGAAAGAGAGAAGAAGAAGGAGGGCATCCGAAGGCGTTGGCACGGGAAGAAGGGAGGTGCGAGAACACTCCGGGGAATAGCGGATGTCGTACCTCTCAACTACGTGCACACATACGAGGGATGTCGCTCAACGGCACTACGGATCCTCACCTTTTTTCTCTCTCTCTCCCCACCCTCCGAATGCAATCGGTGTTTCATTTGAAACCCCCAATCGGGAGTAGCTTCCTCACTGCACCCTCCTTTTCCCTTCTCCATCATCTTTGTTCACAGTTTCTAACCAACATTTTCAATGCACCCGCAGAGAACAGATGAAGGTGAGCATGCGTGTGTGTGTGTCTGTGAGGGAGGAAGACGGGGAGAAGCTTGAAATTTGTGTCTTGCTTGCTTCCATGTGTTGTGGTAACCAACAAGCTCCAACCAAGATCACCGCACGCCTCGAAGTGACACCCCTTTAACTACTTTCATTGAATAACAACAACTATGCACCGGTGAAAAAAAAAGTACGTTCCTCTCATTCACCTTTTTGCCGCAATAAGCGTCCCTGCAGTCGATTACCTTCCTCTTCTCCGCTCTCCCCTCTCATAACCTGTTGGTTTTTTTTGCACCGAGGACCGGCAAGGATCACATTGCTCAGACACACACGCACGTGCATAAAAAATGGGGAAAAGGGGGAGGTAAAAGGATAATGCGGCGCCTCTCTCGATTTCTCCTCACACACACACACACACCGCCTCCCACCATCAGCAGTGCCACATGACCTCAAGCTGTGTTCGCCAGGGCGTAGTACTGCTCTAACTTACTCCGAAAGCCGTGCGCCCATTCTACGCCAATTTTGCCCAGGAATGACGCGAGCTCCTCCTTCACTTGCCGAGGTTCCGTCGGCGCCACCAAATTTGTTACCTCTAGTTGGTAGATCTCATAGCACGGCATATCCCGTGAGGGGGTCTCGCTGGCGAGCTCTCGCGGCATTTGGGAGTTCATCGGTATCTCATAGAACGTCTTATCGAGGTGGATGAGCAGCGGTGGAACCGACGGCCGCATTTCTCCGGTGGCGCAGCCTTGCTGCTGCGAGAGGTAGTACGCGGTAGATGTGTAGATGGGCTGACTCTGCGACCCCTGTGAAGACGGCGTGATCTTAGACCAGCCTTTCGGATAGGTGGACTGCTGCGCCCGCGACCCCCACCAGGGCACCGTGAGTCGCTCCGTCTCGAAATGGGCCGTGCAGCGGAGGTCGTGCACTCCGAACTCATCCCATACTGTGCGAAACACGGCGATGTGTTCCAAGTTGTTGCACATAAATGCCGTCGGATTCTCGATGAAGGTGGACGCGCGATCCTCCGAGAGAGTGACTTTGCTGGAAAGCGACCGTTGCTGTCCTTCCTTAAAAACCTGATGTGCTTTTAACACCAGCACATACTCACTTCTGAGAAGATGCCTGCGCAGGCGCAGAAGGGTTTGTGCTTTCCGCAAGGTTTGATCGGCGTTATCAAAGAAGAAGTCCTCGTATTTTTCTTGGAGGTATCCGTGTGCATCACGATGCCGTCCTGAAATATCATCGTCCCCATTGTTTTCTTCGGGATCCGTCTCCGTGTTCGACACGTGCAGCCGTTTTTCCGAGGCTCGCCGTTCGTCAGGTGCGACAGGTCGGTCCAGTTGATCGAGCTTTGCAAGCAACTCTTCGTAACCTTTTTGATGGGAAATTTGCAACTTTATGTCGTCCATGTCCTCTTCGACAACTTGGCTTGCTCCAAGATCCCTGCAGTAGCGCAAGAACTTACTCGCGTTACTTCCTTGAAAAGATATGGAGCTCTTCTGCAGGAATCGTTGCACCTCCGCCATCATTTCCTCCTCCGAAACGTCGCATTTGGGAACTTCCAGTTCATATACAGTGCGCCCAGGCAGAAGATAGCTCGCGTCGAGACGTACCTGCCGACTCTCCTTTTCTAAACCGCTGATAGGGGTGTATTTGTACACCTTCCGCACCGTTAGGAAGCCACCGATGACTTCCAGTTGCAGTGCCTCTTCCTCAGCATCATGATCTTCCTCCTCATTCTTCGACATGGACGAGGCGTCCAAATACCGCTGCGAGTTTACGTTCTGTGAAACCAGGGAGGCGCAGCGCACCTGGGAGTAGTGCTTATTCGAATCGTTGATCTCGAGCTCGTCACTGGGGAGTTGTTGGGTCGGCCTAAAACTACGAGCGATATTTCGGAGGCTCTCCAAGATCTTTGCCACAGGGGAGTCGGAAGATCCATCAGGGCCGTGCGGATGTTTCCTGGCGTAGTCCGAAAGGGGAGTGAACGGGTTGCTATCGCTGAGGCCCCCCTCGCTGGTGGCACTCGGGGGAACCACACCAGTCGCCCATAAGGTTTTGGGCACCGAGCGCAGAACGGCCTCCACCACTTCAGACGGTACCTGCGGATCGTTATCCACGAAGCTGAGCTGGTGCCCGCCCTCCACCGTATTTCTCTGCTTAAAGGCCAGCTTCCCAGAGGTGTGGAGGAGAAAAGCGGGCGTCGGGAAGAGGCCATTCGAAAGGGTTTGTCCGTCTTCTGCTCGCGCCTCTACCGGTGCACCCACCTTGCCTGGGTCATAGAAGTCGGTAGCATTGCTACCCTGGGAACCAGCGGAAAGATGGGCAGAGCGAAAGGACTCCGCCTCGTCACACGGCACGCGCAACCGCAGTACTTCTCCACGCTCCTGTAGCGCACGATGCTGGAAATCCAAAAAGATGTCGTAATAGCACTCGTCCTTTATGTGGGACTTCGCGAGCGCTTGTGCAGCGTGATCATAATTGCTCTTATCCTTGAGTATCAATTTCACTTCGATCTCCATGGCTGCCGTCGGTAATACTCCCACAGCCCCTGATTCGGTTTTTTGTGTCGTCCCTAAGAGGAAGGGTGCTAAATTACCCTCGAGGGAGAGAGAATGCCGCCGAGCTAGTCTCTGGTAAAACGGGCACCTCTCGGCGCACTCGATGGGAATATCCAGAAGAATGGGAGAGAGAAGCGGCACAGTGGATATATATATATATATATAGATATGTACTGTAGCTATACACCTACGAAAAGAAGATATGGATGGTGGCTAATCTGGTTCTTCCTCTATCTAAAAAGCTCTCCCTGCCGAGACGAAAATAAATAAACCGACGCTAACTCAAGTATTCATGTAAGTTTGTAGGGAACCTGCTGGCACACGGCAGTATGGACGCTTTGCACTTTCTCTCAAAAAAGACGGCCACCTCGATGGGTATGCGTGTTCGATGCTGAGAGATGTTTCACTTTTTGATTCGCTAGACGATTGCCCTCCTTTTTGTTTTCACTTGCGCATCGCTCCGCCAGGGCAGAGGAAGAGGAGAGTGGGGAAGTGGAAAAGGCATAGGGTAAGCTACCGGCGCATCCACACGTACGTCACGATCGAGCTCTTTCTTTTTCGCCGTGCGCAGTATTCGTCCTACTGCATGATGAGGTCGGGAGCGAGAGAGAATTGGAGAGACGGGTGAGAGGCGGTTCAGCCTCCTGCGGGAATATCGCCCCCTTTCTGTCGTAGATATCCGCCCGAGCCCCCCCCCCCTCCACACCGAAAAAAAGGAGCGCTGAGAGTCCCAGCGTGCGGTTCCGTCTCACAAATATTTATGGATGGACGACGCCGATCAGCGAAGCAGGCACGTAACCACCTCATGTCTGTGTTTTCATACACGGAGCCTACTTGAAGAGAGGGAGGGGGAGCTGGACCATGTTAACGACGCCTTGACCAACATGGATTCTTGTCAAGCTGCCAAAGACCTTCCTGCTTTCTTTCCCTTCTCTCAACTTTCAATTAAGAGGGGACAGTCGAGCATCACCGCTGCGACGCAGGACTCGGAAAGGTAGCACGGCGGATACTTGAAAGGCAGTTGAAGAAGAAAAAAGAGGTCTGTATGGGGGAACAGCGGAACGACCACATCGTTTGCCCCATTGGGATGTTGAATGCTCATTTCTGCTTTCTGTCGGAGTAGTTGCTTGGCCTCATCCTTTCCTCACTTTCTCATCGCACGGGTACAAGTCCCGTGTGCAATCGTCACCTCAAGGACCTCTACACATCCGCTTCGGCTTGGAAACCAGACAACACAGAACGCGCGCAAAACGTAGCTGACTCAGAGCACACACACACACACATGAACATAAACGCACACCTACGGATACAAAGACTACGATTTCAGCAACAACAAAGGAGAAGCGTGAGCACTATGGTACGGCAACAACGACCCATAAAATACCGACCAAGGTGTAAGGAGGAGGGTGGGGGGTGGGGAAGAAACTGGTGCTATAAAATTGTTCTGTTTTCTTCTCGACCGTCATCAAAGGCGCTGAACTCCCTCCCTACCCCGGGGAGAGGAGGAGGAGCGGAAAACATTGATAAAAAGCCGCATCATAGAGGGGGAGGGGGAGGGGGAAGAGGGCCCCTCAAACGAGATACCGGTGGGCGAAAATGTTACTCGGAAAGAGAAACTTCGCTCACCATCCCCGCGTCCTTCGCTATGAGAAGGAAAGAGGGAGAAGGCAAGCTGTCAGAGATAAGCCCTTCTCCGCAGGGTCGCGTTTCCATTTCGACCTCGTTGCTGTCTCTTACAGGTTTCTAGATGGGCTCACGATGGAAAGTCACAGAGAAGTACAACATCGAGGCGATGTCCCTTAGCGCTCCACCCCCCCCCCTCGCCTACTTGAACTACGATTGCTCCTCGTGACGGACATCCTCTGGCACTTCGACCATTAGCAATGTGTCATCATCGTAGTCGATGTTCACCATGGAGGCAACGCCCAGGATACCGGCGATAACCACTACCGCGAAGGAGACGACACCGATAAGGTATGCCTGGTTCTTCGCGGACAGACCCACCGTCGGGTCGGGTGCTACATAGCTCGTGGAAGCGTTCGCCGTTTGCCAGTACATCGCGGCGAACAGCATCATCGCTGTTCCTGCCAAGCAACTCGAGCGCGTCAGCGTCATTGGAAAGCTTCAGAATTCGATATAGAAGGAAAATAAGAGAGAGTTGGGTCTGCGGTAGGGGCAGTGCAGCCAAAAACTCCACAGCAAAACGAAACAGAAGGGGGGAGGGGAGGTGCGAAGACAATGTCCAATCGCCGATGAATGGCACTCAACGAATCTTCAATGCGGTGGGAGGTGTTTTCTCGCTTTTTTTGCTATGCTCGAGTGAGGCAGAAAGAAAGAGAGGAAGTTGAGAGGGTGAACGATGGTCGGTAAACATATATATATATATATATAGTATATGGATGTACATGCGAAGATGTTGGTTGGTAGCGCCGGATAAAAAATGAGGAGCGGGTGAGGAGCTCGCGCAGAGACGCACAGCCCCCAGCCCTCCACCCCTCCACAGAAATGTATCGTTTTCACCGCGGATGGACAATCGTGCCCATCGACCAGCGTGCGGTGGGATGCAGAAGGCGTGGCAGTAAGGAAGGAGGGGGGTGACAGGGGAGGAGAGAAGCGTAGCTACGTGGGAGAGCCACACACAAAGAAACCAAGATGCCCAGTCGTGTTTTGTTTTTGCCTGTAAGCGAAAAAAAATGGGGAGGTCGGCAGTATCGACGCAGGCCCAAGTCTTCGGAGGTTTGTGTGAGGAAACGCAGCGTGCAAGCGGAAAGTGTCTTCCCTTACCTCCCCCCCTATCATAATCTTCCATTGTTCTCTGATGGGTCCTTGGCCACTTCTCGCTGCTAGACATGTCGTCGAGAAAGAAAGTCCTTTACGGAAGGGAGCTGGACAAAGGGAAAGGGAAAAAACGGTGCCTCTGGCCAAGCTGCGCTTGCACGGGGCGGCGTACCGTTCACTGCGATGATCCCTTTTCCTCCCCTCCCCGCTCTCCCTTCACATCGATCGTCACTCACACATACACGTGCCATTGCATCGATATGCGCGAGGAGCTTTTATGAGCCCGCCCCCCCCCCCCCCACACACAGAAACAAACTTGTTTTACCTCCTTGACGCCAACTCACCTTAGCCCCATCCGGAGCATCCCTCCCCTTTCCTTTTCGCCACCCCCATTCATGCGGCAACGGCAGAGCTGAGGGGTTTCGGAGAAGCAATGAGAAAGAAAAAATGTGAACACGGCAAGGAGATGGAGAGACCATAACGGAGATGGAAAGATGAATTTAAAAAAGCAAGTCTCCCGATAATAGTGCACATTCGAGCCAGTATGCACTCTCGCACCGTGTACATCCTTGATGCAGGGCTGACTGGGTGGGAGAAGAGAAAATCGGGCAGCAACCCGAAGCAAAAAAATACCTGCATGTGCTCGCGTTCAGCATTGCCTCAAGATGCACTTTTGCGAACCACTTCTCCACGTACCACCATATGACAAAAAAAAAGATCATTTACTTTAAAAAGAATAGAAAGGTAAGAAAGGTAAATCCATCTTTTTTCAAGCGCGTCGCTTTCAATGCTTCAAAGTCACCCAGCGCCGTCTCACCGGCGCTTGAGCTTCGATTCGAAGACGTGCCTAACGCAGCGTAATCCACGAACCCTTCAGCTGGCCAACCAGCAGCATTGAGCTTTGCTGCCCTTGTGCTCCGTAGACTACCCTCGCATGCCAGGGCGCAGAAAGACCGCAAAAGCAATCCCAAAACGAAACAACGCAGGAAAACAGCCCAAGAACCGAGTCCTGATGCGCTACTGTCGAGTTTGGAGATCTTGAATGGAGTTGAACCGGCGGAGAGAAGAAGGGGGGAATGCAGGGGGGAAGAAAAGTGGTGTGTTGGAGCTGAGCCTTCTGCCGGTTGCTTGCGCTTTCCAGCCTTCCGCACACATATTCGAGGGC
>JASAOM010000913.1:0-28814 GCA_030849085.1 Borovskyia barvae | reverse complement strand
TCACGCCCTGCTCCGGTGCAGCCCCGACTTTGATCAACGAAATCTGCCACTCCTCGAAGAGGCCACCCCAGGGACCGCCTTCGCCCGAACCACATTACCACAGAGCGACGAGGCTGAACCCTCTTCGCAGACCCGAGATACCGCTCTCCTCCCTTCTCTCCAGCCGCTCCCGATCCCCTCTCTGGAGACGGCGGCACCTGCTCACGCAGATCATCCACCGCGATCCGAGACACTAGCGCTCCCTCTCCCATCCCTTAGCTGGAAAGCAGCAGGCGACTTTTCCTTCGATCTCGTCCCCAAAGAGGTCCTCACCACAGCGGTGTATTCTCCCGTCGAGGGCAAAGACGACGGGGTGGCGAAGGCGGCGGGCTGCGCGGTGGCACCGTCCCGTATCCAGGGGGAGGAGAGTCCGGTAGAAAATTCCTTCACGCAGACCTTTTCACTCCCCGGCGGAAGCGCCGTCCGCACGATAGAAGGCAGGAAAGGTGTGCCAGACAAGTCGACGCCAAAGGAGTTCCCCGACAACACGGTGCAGCCGAGCCCGAATGTCACGCCCCATGATCGCCGAGAGCGAGAGCAGGCAGAAATGAACGCGCTGCTTGCTCGTGCAGGACAGCGCGCCACGCGAAGGAATACAGACGGTGTGGCGGTGGAAAACGATGCCGTCCCGAAGGCGTTGCGCCATGATGTGGACGCAATGGGTGGAGATGTTGCCGGCGGTTTGTCGCCGGACTTCCGTCCGCCCATTTCTGCGCTAGCAAGGCCGCCACACTCACTGCTGGACTCTCTCGATGACCAGCATAGCAAGTCGGAGAAAAAGGGTGGCAGCGATCGTCTTCGGGATGAGGACGACGACGGCACTGCACTGCAGCATGATATCCGAAAACGATTGGCCTCCATCGACCACGACATGCGGCAGAACGCCGCTGCTGCCCGACAACGCGCCCATTCAGCGCAGAAGAAGAAGGCGAAAGTCAAGTGCCATTGCATGGTGCTATAAAGTGGGATAGATTGGGAGGGAGGGAGGGGGGGGGCGGACGCAAAGGTGCAACGAAAGAAATGAAAGATCATGGAGGGGGCTACGTGCGATCCAAAAGGCCAAAAAAACGCTGTGAAGCTGTTCTCGCGCCGACACGCACCCGACAAAAGTATTCTAGAAAGGATAGCACCCCATCTGCTGTTAGGCGCAGCGCGCTCTTTCACCTTGGAACTCGTAAGGGAGAAGGGATGTGGATCGGTGGCATGTCACCTTCACGAAAATGGATGGATGAAGGGCTAGGGAGAGAACGACCCATCACGCGAAGTGTGTGCCTCCCTCTGAGATCCTTCTGCTAGTGGGGTGGGGAGGGGGTGGGGGTTTTGGGGGTGTTCCCGCCTATTGTTCTTTTTCTCATCGCGATGCACTGCTGGGATGTATTTCAAGGAGGGCGGTCGAGGATGAGGGCTACCCAACCTCACCCCAAAGATGCGATATTCTCTCGGTGAGCGTGGCGAATCTCTGGAGAAAGGGGGAGGGGGTGGGGGTGGGGAAGTGAAAACTGTCAGCAAACGTGGGGAAGCGTAGCGGGATAGGAGGAAAGTGCCAGAGGAGGGGGGAGAGAGGGGGGGAAGATGAAACATGACGAGGAGAGTGTCTGCGCAGTGCAGCGTGCCATCTCCATTTCTTTCCTTCTTCTACTCCTTCTCTCTTTTCCCCCTTTTTTTAGCGGCTGCTGTTTTTTCTTTTTGAAGTTTCGACTGTTTTCCCCGTCCTCTCTGCGCATCAACACGAAGCCTTGCGGAGATGCCGGTTGGGAGGCCCTTTTTTGGGGGAGGGGGGAGCTCAGCGGACGGATCTCTCTCTGTAAGACGAATGTGAGATGAATCGTTTGAGTCCTCCACTGCGTGGCCGTGCGGTTTGTTCGTCCAAATTCGAGCTCGTCGCTGTTGTTGACTTTTTTTTTGAATGTCCTCTTTTCCCATATGCGTATGGATATATACACGTGTGCCTCGATAGCGTCGTTCCTCTACTTTTCAACCACTCTCCCTACCACCGCCACCTTGGTCCTTCCCCCCGGTCTTCATCCCGTAGGGGGGCCCTCTTGGCTTTCATTTCATTTATGGGGAAAGTTCACGGTGAGAATAGAGGGATCAAGAAGCCCCACGAAGGATGGGATGAGGAGAAGGGCCACATTACCCGCCGTCATCTCCCGACATGTAACTTACGCCTCGCTGGTCTCACTTTCCCCGCTCGATCCGCACTATTCTCCTCGAAATCGGACTTACTCCGAGGGGAACGAAGCTTATTCAGTACAATCTTCGTTACTTTTCGTTTATACCCACCCACCCTACCCCCGGTGGCGATCCTACCGCGACAGGCTTCCTTGGGTTCCTTCACTCCTTCCTTTCACCTATGCCGCTTCCAGCGCAATGTGACCTACTGGCGAAACAAAAAACTTATTATCGATCGTCATCGCCAAAACAACCCAGCGTCCCGTGGGCTGGGGGTCTAGAAGTAAGGTATCCCGCGACTCGTTACCTAACGTATGCGATAAAGTATATGACTGAAGTGACGCTGGGAGTGTTGAGTATGTATAAATACATTCAGTAAAGCACCGCTTCCTCATTCACCGTAGCCTTCAGATCCTCCAAATCTCCCCTTTCCTGCAAGGGAACTTGTAAGGTGTGTGTGTAAACTGGAGGTGAGATCGGCTTGTGCCCCTCCCGTCCCCCGGCTGCCTGGGGGCCGGTGCAGCCGGTCCTGCGGTGGTTGGCTACAGCCTCCCCCCCCTCTTCAGCCCGTGTACTGCCTTTCCTCCTCTCTCTTGACGGCCCACTCTCGCTCCCCCCTCTTCCCCTCCCCGGACGGACTGGCCCCCACACGCGTGTGGCGCCACCATCTGCGTTGCATCACATCGACCGCTTCCCTCACGCGTCGCTCCCCTCCGCGGTCAGGCTCACACCCGGCCGCCCTCCGCCAGACCTCCCCGCTTGCTGCGCCACCTCCACCGCCCCGTGCCAGCTCTCCGCGTTCCCGTACGCTTGCCCGGCCGCACACACGCACCCCCCCTCTTGCTCCCTCTCCTCCTCCCACTCACCGCAGCAGCCTCCACCACCCACGATCTGCGCGCTGCCCGCCCATGAAGCGCCTGCTCTGCGTTGCCGCGGTGGCGGTGGCGCTGTGCTTCGCCACGGCGGTTGTCGCGGAGAAGGAGGTGACACCGTACAGCTACGATATGGCGGTGTTCGCGCTCAGCTTCTCCCGTGCGATCTACTGCGATGCGAAAACGATTGCCACGTGGAAGTGCGGTTTGATGTGTGAGCGGCTGCCGAACTTCGAGATCCATTCGGTGATAACCGCCCCCTCTACGGAGATGCAGGCAATGGCTGGCGTCGATCACGAACGGCGTCTGCTCGTTGTGTCATTCCGGGGTTCGGAGTATTTCAAGAACTGGATTGCCGATTTTGTTTATTTCCTTGAAGATTACTCGGTCCCGTCTGATTGCGGTAAAGATTGTAAGGTGCACAAGGGCTTCTTCACCACATATAAGTCGGTGCGGACGAGGGTACTTCGTGTCTTGAACGATATGCTCTTGTGCTACCCCAACTACAACGTTCTCTCAACGGGCCACTCACTGGGTGCCGCTCTGGCGACGCTGACTGCGACAGATTTTCAGTATCAGCTGAAGCAACGTCCTGGTTCGAAAACGACGGTAAACCTGTACACGTTTGGGTGCCCCCGGGTGGGGAACCCCGCCTTCGCCTCATGGGCCACAGCGAGTCTTGCCAATGGGAGTCACTACCGCGTAACGCATCGCCTCGACCCAGTGCCCACGCTGCCCTTTCTCTTCATGGGTTTTCTACAAGTTCCGACGGAGGTGTACTACAGCACAGATGACAACAGCAGCATGAAGATCTGCGACGACAGCGGCACTTCGGAGGACGGCTCCTGCAGGAATGGCCGCATCGGAATGAACGTGAATGATCACACTTTATATCTGGGTGAGCCGGTGCATTGTGGTAACAGCTAAGTGGGCGACGGTGCTGTGCTTCCGTGACAACGCGACTGCTGCGGTGATGTCACAGGTGGTTATGAGCGTGCACGCTGCCTCCGACGAGCTTCTTGGCGCTGACCAGCGCTCGCGGGCCAGAGCGTTGCGCACAGGTCTCCAGCATCAGCTCTCGAGGACTCCGACTGGCGGTGTCTTGCCCTGCTTTGTTTCCCACAAACGATGATCGATCTTCGAGTCCCCACACTGTCTTTCAGCGACTGCGGCGGACTACTGACTCGTCAAAGCACATGACCCGTGACTTCGACGACGGCAAGTTGAAGCAAAAGGGGATGCGGACGCTGCCAAGTACTGAGACGCTTCACAAGCAGCCTTCTCCTGCAGGAATCGGAGGGTAGTTTACCGGATTAGCAGGACCCACGATTCCACATCCGTGTGCTCTTCCTTCTCACCTTACTCTCCTCTTCTGTTCCCCGACTCTCTCGCAAGTGAGGGAAATACTTCTACGCAGAGCGGCCTCCTTCTCAGCCCCCCTCTCCCCATTTTTGTTTTCCCTCTCAATTAGTCCTTAAAGCTTCGCGCCCTCACGCCACCCCGCGTCTCTCGCCCATTCTTCAGAAGCGCAGCTGGCGCGCGATGCAGTAGCATCCCTCACGAAGAGTGCAGACCATTTTTTAGGAAGGCGTACTGGTTTCGCCACGCTCCTTGAACCTCTTTCTTTCTTATCCATCTTCAATGATTGATCTGGTTGCCCGCTCTGCCCCTCCTCCGTGTTTGATAGAGGAGCAAGTTAGTCCTCGAGGTGTTACGGACACGCCGCCGGGCCTTCATTAGTGGATGTACATCACTACCAACTTTTTTTCCCAAAAGGAATGTATATCTCCCTCTATTTTACTTATTGAAGAAGGAGTGATGCCAGCAGGTTTTCACGTTCTTTTCTCAATAAAGCAGGGATCCCCAACAATCTCATTTTTCTCTTTTTCCGAAGCTACCGGTAGGAGCACGGAGGTGAAGGGATGCAACAAGTGAAGATGGTGGGTAAAGGGAGGTGCCTCCTCCCTTCTTTTTTTCGTTGACTCCTCTCCCAACTCCCTTTCCCAGCCCCCCCCCCTTTCCACAGCCGCCCTCGCTTGGCTCGTACCTCATTTTTGAACCCGCTGTTTTTCCTTTTTCTTCCCCCCCTCCTCCATTTTCGTGAACGCGAGATCGAACCGCGTTTTATCAAGTTCTGCCCCTCTCACCCCCTTTCGCATTTCCCTCCCCTCACCCTTTTCTGTCTCTTGTCGCCCGCCCCTCCCCTTTCCGTCGTGCCGAGCACATCGCTCTCCCCCCCCCCCTGTGAGAGCAGCGCTCGGAACTGCGGAGACGCTTCAGGTGGCTCAGCTACGACCACCAAGTAGCGTCACACGTATTGGCGACGCCTCCGATAAGTCCGCCAACACGCACACACGCACACACAATGGTTAGCAGCATGGGTTTTCTGTGCTGCACATGAGAAAGCGAAAGCGGGTACAGCCCACCGGGTGAGGGTGGCTGTCGAAGGTCGAAGGAGCCTCTGGGCAGCACTGCAGCTTCACGCTCTCGCATCCCCACTGAAATCGCTTCCAGGCACCCCCTCCCTCGTGTAGAAGAACCCCGAACGGCCAGAAGGGATGTTGCTCCACGTGTGGCTTCCCCGCCCTTTCGTTTTCCTGGCCAGGTGTATGTGCAGCTCAGAAAGGCCGCTCCAATGATCCTCGGATTTCTTTCGCAGATCTCCGCTCAGCAGCACTGTTGGAGGAAAGGTGACGGCCCACCCTGGTTGCTACCTAGCAGTGGCGTATTCAGGAACAGCTTTACATCGGCCGGTGGGGAGGGTTCGCCCAACCTCGTGGATCTCCCCAGTCCTTCCCCACGCGCCGACTACCGACACTGCAGTTCCGGCTAAAAGCGTGTGTGATTTTGTTTCCTTTCCTCCTCTTTTTATCTTTTTTGGAAACACCGAATTTCTCTCGAGCGCCGAACGCTTGAAGGGTGCAACGCCGCAGAGGCGCAGTGGAGACGGCTTTCATTATGAAAGGAAGCCGTGAGCGAAGTAAACCACGAAAGCAATCTGTCGTGCGCCCGGCGCTTAGCTTAAAACGAGATGCACCGTGCACCTTCACTCCTGTTGCACAGGCCGGACGCGCTTCCACTGCCGCCACGCCGCCCTCCGCGAGCACTCGTCAAATATGTTTTTACCTCGTCTTCATCTTTTGAATTTTTTTTGGATAATTCCGTCACCGTGATGATGCCGACCATCTCAGCGTGGTATCAGGGTCTGGTACCCACTACGTGAGGAAGCCAAGCGCCTGTATCTTATAAGCCGGAGTTAGGATGCAAGACTTGGAGCGGCGATCGGGTCCTAGCTGGCGTTCCGCTAAAGCGACCTGCAGCAAGACACACGGTTGAACCAGCTTACCAGGACCCGTGCAAACGGGTCGATAGTTGTACATTTTTGTTTTAAATCCTCAGCTCGTCTACTTTCTACGGAAGTTCATTAGGCACGTTCCAGGTCCGTCACCGTCATCGGCTAGCACGCATACGTCTCCCCATTCCAATGCTCCTGACGGTCGCGACCCACCTGTAGCTCCGGCCGCCCATTTAATTTCTTATGTATCTTCTACTTTATCTTCTTCCTTTTTGTCTCGACGTGATTAGCGGGACAGAAGGCGTCGCAGAGAACAGGCGGAGGCGGATTTGAAGCCTCTGCTCGACGCGTTGTACGCTATCACGGCGGACGGTTTGAGCTCTTAAATCAGTATTTCGCCGCCAGGTCTGAAGTAACAACTGTTCCGTAGGAATAAAAGCGTAGGTGCATGCGTAAAGACCCGGTCCGTTGAACTGCACGCGGAAAGGGGGGAGAGTTCCGTCATTTTCGGTGCGGTGTGNATTTCTTATGTATCTTCTACTTTACCTTCTTCTTTTTTGTCTCGACGTGATTAGCGGGATAGAAGGCGTTGCAGAGAAGAGGCGGAGGCGGATTTGAATCCCTCTGCTCGACGCGTTGTACGCTATCACGGCGGACGGTTTGAGCTCTTAAATCAGTATTTCGCCGCCAGGTCTGAAGTAACAACTCTTCCGTAGGAACTAAAGCGTGGGTGCATGCGTAAAGACCCGGTCCGTTCAACTGCACGTGGAAAAAGAAGCTCTTCAGTGGCGTTCGGACGAGAGGAGAAAAGGTACACGCATGGCTATTGCCCTGACTGTTTCCCCTCGTGCTCCTATCTCCACTACCGGTGCGCAGGCCTCTCTCTCAAAGAACTGTCACTGCAGATCTCTTCTGGAGGTGTAAGAGCGACAGCTTCACATAGAGAATCAAAAGTAGGCCAAGGACCTCGGATACTCTCGAAATGTCCTCCCCCCCTTCCCCGTCTCGTGGCTGTAGAGAATCCCGCTCGCTTTTGTACAGCCCGTGTGTTTCTGTGCGTTTGTTGTCGTTGTAGCTTTGTTCTCCTCCTGTTTCATTATTTCAAAAACATTCATTATCCTTCTTCATCGTAAGTGTTTGTGTTTTCCTTCATCTTCTCCTTCCCTCCTAGGATCTTCACGCCACGCTCGAGGAATTGTTTGCGTGGATACCGTTCATGTTCTTCTTCTTTTCTCCCTTCCTCTCCTTGATTGACAGTTTGATCGTCTCTTCTTTTCCTTTCTGCATTAGTTGGGAGCGGCCGTCTCTCGCTTTCCCTCCCTCCGTTCTTTCCCTCTTCCTCTCAAGGTGTTCAGGTCAAGGATGTTTTTGTTTTTCTGTCAAAGGCGTCCATCCACAGGTACTCCCCCCTCCTTCCCTTTCTTCCCTCCCTCCAAAAGTGTGGCGAAAGTCTCTTCCTCTTCATCGTCTACCTTCGTCTGTGGCACCCTCCCTCCCCTTTCTCTTCCCTTTTCAGGATCCCTGTTGTAACTACGCGCTTGAGCCTCACCTGTGCCCGTGTAGACAACGCTGAAGCACGCATGCCTCTTCCCCCTTCCCCCCCTCTACCACTCAAGCACAGTCCGGCGCTGGGAGGTGTGGGCAGGGAGGATGAGGTGGTAGGAGGCGGAGAAAGGGTGCCTGACTGCGAAGGCTGTCTTCGTACATATTTTGAAGAATTTTTCTGCGTTTAACCATTTACTTCGATGATTCCGATGTATTTAGCGAAGCCCCTTACTATCTTTTCCGGCGTCTCATTTGCTTTTCTGTCACTTTGCCCTTCTCCCTTGCTCCGCTCGGCGCGCTGTCGCAGTGCCTTTTCTTCTGCGCCGCTTGGGGGGGGGGGGGATTAAAGGAGAGGGCACAATGGAGAGGTGTGGCTAAGGCAAGTCTCGCTTTGTGTTTTCGTTCGCATTACCGCCGGAGCGAGGCCGCTTACGAGAACGAAAGCCACAGATCACCCCCCCCCTTTTCCCCTTCCCTCATCTCCCTCTCTTTTGTTGTTTCCTTCGTTTCTCGGTTTTCGCTTTTCTGGCGGCCTATTACATTATGTCAAGCCTTTTCTTCGTGTTTCTCACAACGGACTTTTTGTTGCTCCTCCTCGCCGCCCGGCAGCAGCGGAGCCTTTGGCGTGTTTGCCTTGCGCCCCTCTTTGCTGCAAAAGATCACCAATTCGCGCATTATAGCGTGGACGGAATAAGTGAGTCGAAACCACCTACCTCCACCCACATCCCCTTCAACAGTAGGGGTAGACCCCTCCACTTTGCAGCGGACCTGTCGCCCCCCTGCCGAGGTGGGGAGCAGCGGTGCATCACTGCCTTCCCTTCCCTTCCCTTCCCTTCCCTTCTCTTCCTCCTCTTCCACTGTGAGAGCATCGAGGTTTATTTTGTGTTGGCCGGTCGTATTCTCCCCCTCTTCCACTTTCTTCCATGAACATGAGCGCAATGCCGACGCCCTTGCCTAGAGCGCCGCCATAGCCAGGAGTACGTCACCTTCCTTCTCCCCCCACCCTCGTGTTGATATCACGCTCTTGGGCAGATCTTCACCAGCCGACGTCGACGCGCTTACGGCGACGCCCCGCCCTCCCCCCGCCATCCTCACCGAGTGTACATTGGAGGCCCCTTCGGGCCTCTCCCAGTGAGTGGAGGACCGGGGGGGGGGAGTGGCGGGGGAGATCACCACCTTTTTCTCTCTGGTTGACCTCGGGTAACTCGCACACACACACACCTCTACCGCTCTCACCCAACCGCCGATCTCGCCACACCTTCTGCTCCGGCTTCCCCCTCTCCCCCTCCGTACGCTCTACATCGTCTTCTTCCTTTGTCTCTTGACGAGGTTAGCCGGAGGAAAAGCGTCGCGGAGAAGGTGCGGAAGGGGTGTTGCGTCCCTCTACGTGGCGCCTGTGCGCGGTTACGGCGGTGGCCAGCTCGAGCTGCTATAGCAGGGTGTAGCCGCCGGGGCGGGTGGATGTGTGAGTACGCACGGACCTGGTCTGGGACAGGTGCACGCGGGTAGAAGAAGTCAATGGTCCATCCAGGTGCAAAGGGCGGTGTTGCTTCCAACGCATCTACCTTTCACGCCCTTTTCGGTTCGGTTCCCCCCCCCTCCTCTTCCCTCTCTCTCTATGCTGTTTACCCTTCCCGAATTAGGAGCGGGAGAGATGTCATCCGACTCATCGAGTTGCCATCGGTCCTGCCCTCACTTCTTACTCTCCCAATGCTCGCCTTCTTCTTGTGGACGAATCTCTCTCTCTCTCTTTATTCCGCTGCTACTCTTTTTCTCGTGTGGTGCTGGGGAATTTTTTTTGTTCTTCGCTGATTGGGTGCCGCCTACACACACACGCTGCGACCCTCCCTCACTCCTACACTTTAATTGATCTACTCCCCTCCTTCTCCCCCCTCCTTCTCTCCCCTTTCACGCATGCAGCCTTCTGTAACCGTTCCGTATACACAACAACAACACCAACAAAAAGGACGACCGCACCGCGCCCAAGAGAGAAAATATCTTCAGTTACCGCCTATTGCTCGTGCTTCGCAA
Organism: Borovskyia barvae; assembly: GCA_030849085.1. Lineage (NCBI taxonomy): Eukaryota > Euglenozoa > Kinetoplastea > Trypanosomatida > Trypanosomatidae > Borovskyia > Borovskyia barvae. Next base: position 18,860 of record JASAOM010000913.1, on the reverse strand, counting down.
GTGTGCTATTCTCCTTTCTCCCTTTCCCTCTCACGCTCCCTCTTTCTCTCTCAAAATTTTCTCTTGCCTTATTCGACTCAAGACCATGACGGCGATGCAGCTGATGACGTTGGCGCTGGCGGCGTGCGTGCCGCTTGTGTCGGCCAGCAAGAAACAGTTCCCGCTGGTGTGGGTGTGCCTCGGCATCACCGTGGTGGGCGTGATTGTGGCGCTCTACGTCGCCTACAAGCGCCCCGACGAGCTGCACCTGCCGGGGTCGGTGGTGATGACGGCGGTGGAAAACGGGGCTGTGGACCGCAAGAACGCCGATGAGGACGCGATTTAACATCCTCATGTATCCCTCTCTATATATGTAGACTGGATGATAACATATCTGTATATATATACATAGGTGAAGGAAAGAGAGACAGTCAGAGATGCTTCGAAGTGCGGGTGAGGGGGCATCGTGAGAAAGAGAGAGAGATCCATTGTAAGGCTTCTCTGGCTAAGCTGTGGGTTTTAATCGGATCCTCTTCAGTGTGTGCGGCTCTCCTGTGAAGTACGGTCGAGGTAGGCCTTCGATCTTCTCTTCCTTCTTTCGCTGTCCGTCTCTGAACTGTACCCGATTCTCTCCACCGCCCTAATTTTTTTTCGTTGGACTTTTTTTTGATAATGGAACGATGTTTTGATGGTACGGCGCTCACCTCCAGCGGGTTGTTTAGCGGAGGTGTGGCGGTGTGGCAAGGTCAGAAATGGCGCAACGGATCGCACGATATCGCTGTGTGGATGACTCAGAGTGGATGGGTAAGTTCAGAAGGTTTGGGGGGGGGTCGATAGCGTTACTCCGGTACGATGTGTCTGCGAAGGTCGATCCCGTCTTTATAGAGGTAGATTCGTACCGCTATATGTTTGTAGCATTGCCTTGCCATTTTGAGGAGGAGACCCATTGTTCAGAGGGAGTCTGTCCCCCCCCCCCCTTCCTCTTCCACCGTCTCCCTCCCCACTTTTGACCGGTACGTCAGCTACACCGGAAACAGCAAGATCTGGTAAGGATGCGTATCACCAGCAAAATATTATTTCCTTCCTCCCCTCCCCCCCTCTCCCCTGTTAGGATACATCTATTGTTTTTTTTATTTTATCATAAGCGGAATTTTTTAAAGATGGCAGGTCTCCGAGGTGTGCGTGGGGGGAGACGGGGGGTATGCAGATGAGAAAGTGTCTTGAAACCTCGTGTGCATACGTTTTCGCTGGCATCCTTTTCTCTAGCTTCCTCTGTACGGTTCCTTCATGAAGAGAAACAGACAAAAAGGTAGGGTTTCTTCTTAAACAACGAACCAGTCAAGTTTTTTCTCTACTTGCTCCCTCCCCACCCTTTCCACTCTTCTCCGTGATCGGCAGAAGGGGTGCACGGGAAAAGAGGAAGATGCAAAGAATGCATCGAATCGGCAGGAGCGACAGAAAGTACGTATGAGCCAAAGGGAGAGGGAGAAGGGCTTTAAGGGTTGACGAAGCCGCCAGCGTCCTCCACCTTTTTCTGCTTGTTGGTATCGGCGTGTGTGTGTGTGTGTGTGCGTGTAATGATACGGCAGACTCGACACCAGAAAGGGCTAAGAGGAGACTAAGAGAGAGAGAGAGAGAGAGAAGGTCATCTGTAGGGCAGGAGGTCCCCCCCCTCTCTCCTTTCGCTGCCTTGCCGCATGGAGAAAAACAAAGGGGGAACAAAGATCAGAACACAGAAGGGGTAGAATCTGAGAGAAGGGAGGTACGTGCGGAGGAGGGTGGGGTGGGGTGAAGATACGGCTGCGCCATCCCTGTTTACTCTAAGGGTAGACCTGCACCCGTGAATGCCTTTACGGATAAGAGAGGAACGGATGGCCTAGTGCTCCTACTCCGCCTTGCTGGATCCCCTCTTCTCCCCTTCTTCCCTACTTTTTTTTCACAAGGTTTTCCTTCTGAGCTAATTGTTTTCCCATCCCTCGTCGATCTACCTCTTCATATCCCTCTTTCCAGAAATATTTTCCCTCCCGAGTATTACGTGGGTAGCGGTGCACCAGTTGTTTTACCTTCCGTCCGCAGCTTTTCTTCACAGCGAAGTGCACGGTTTGCCCTAAAGATGGGGATCGTAAGAGGAGGTCCGTGTGGATGTGTGTGCCAGCCGGTTGGACTCGGTCCCCCCGCTCTTTCCCTTTCCTGCCCTCCCCTCCCCTCGCCTTCTTCCCCCGTCTCTTCATCTGTTGCCCTCGCTGCAGTGGAAGTCTCACTTCGCTGTTCTTCCTGCCGTCGTCGTCTCCCCCTGTCCGAGCCACCTACCCGCTCCTTTAGTCAGTCCGCCGCGCCACCACCACAGCACGTCAAACTGCGGTGGTAAGTGACGCTTCCCTCCGCGGCATCGACACCGGCAAAGCATCGAAAGAGATGGGCGAGTCCTTCTCCGTCCCTCCCCCCTCTCTTTCTGTATATAACCGTTATTGACATATTTGGATAGGGCGAGCGGCGTGCGTTCTCCTTTTACCATCCCCCCTCCCCTTCTTGGGACTACCCCTTCTTCTGCTGCCAGGTGAACGGTTACACCCTATGCTGCCCTGGAGTGTTGGTGAGGAGAGGGAGGCGGGGTGGGGGGCCTCTCTCTTTCTCGCCCCCCTTGTAATGTCCCCTCTTCACTTTTCCCGACTTCCCCCGCCCTTCTCTTTTCCCCTCCCCCCCCCCCCCCAACGTCACATGCGCCACCGTCATGAGGGGCGCTCTACGAGGAGACGCCCTTGGACCCCCCCGTTCTTGGATCACACACCTCGAGGTAGTGGTGCGTTATCCTCTCTACGTATGTATGTATGAATGCATCGGTAATTTTCGTATCAGACTCGCCGTGTGTCCCTCGTCGAACGTCGTTGTGGGCTTTGGCTTCACCCTCGCTGTCTCTCTCTCTCTCTGAGGGAGGAAGCTGCTCTGCTCCTCCCCCCTCCCTCTCCTTCGTTCAGGGAAAACTCCCTCACACACCCACACATGGGCAACGTGCAGTCGGATGTGCCGAAGGAGGGGCAAGGGCACCCGACTCATTTCTATCGAGGCAAGCAGGCCGCCAAAGACACGCGCTTCACCCTCTCCGAGATTTACTTCACGCACGCCATTAACAAGCATCCCGGCCGGGCCTTCTGGTCAACGCTCATGTCGGCCATTGTCCAAAACGGGGCGAAAGGGAAGGAGGGCTCGCGGGAGCCCTCTCGACATCCCTCCAGCCGCGACGCACCCTCGCATCGGGGTTGCCTTAGCGAAAAGGGGGATGAGGAGGAGGGTAGCGACGCTACTGCCGCACGGCACTTTACCGGGGAAGGCGACCCCAAAACCATAGTGAAGCCGCTCGATGTGGATGATGCATCGGATGAGATCACCCGTGAGGGTGTGAAGGAGGTGGGGAAGCGGGAGCGCCCCTTCTTGAGCAGCTTCTTCATGGCCAAGACAGCGAGCAAGCTCAGCGAGGTCCACCCCAGCGTCAAGGCGGGGCAATCGGTCCTCTTCGGGCGATCCTTCGTTGACATCGACCTCCCTTTGGATATTCAGCTGACGCACATCCTCGATTTTTATCGCCTCCTGGCGGACATTGCGCTCGTGTACATGGAGTGTATCCATACAACGCGGCACAGGGAGAAGGTGATCGCGTTCGCTGCCCGCTACTGCCAGTTCGCGATCAGCCACACGCAGGTGCTGCTGCACTGCCTCACTCTTTGGAAGGAGGAGCACTTCGGCGACGGTGGTGGTTTCATCGATCTCGAGAACAAGCGGGCGTACTCCTACGTGGAGACGGTGGCGGTGAAGAGTAGGCGGGAGACGGTGGCTCATTCCGAAGCTCCCACCATCCCCGCGAGTACCGCTTCCGGTGGTGGTGGGCTGATTTCTGGGAGAGGGAAGAACTCCCGTAAAGACAAGATGTCTTCGCGGATGATGCAGCTCGCCTTGGTGGAGGCGAACTGCCGCTACTACTATCTGTCCATGCTCAACGCCTACAACTACCTGTTGCTCTTCTCCTTTTCCACCGAGACCAACGCCTCCCGGAAGAACGCGGTGTACATGAACGTGCTCGAAAACATTACGGCCATCTTCACCTCGGTGCATGCTCTGGCACGAGAGTACCCCAACGAATACCTCGCCAAGCTGCTGCTGACCTCTCTACCGCCCAGCTGCTGCGAGGACGCGCGACAGCTCTCTGCTGCGTCTAGTATAGGCTCGGCGGGGGACTTCACAGATGTGCTTTCCCTCGGCAATGATCAAAGCCGGCACCTGTACGCGTTTGGCGCTGCTTGGATTCCGACGCGGCCCATTCTCCTGCCGCTCTCTCTCGTCCAGAACGTTCGACTGCGCATTCAAGAGCACGTGAGCCACCTGATGCAGCCACGCCTCCTCACGCCGGCGGAGCGTTTGAGTTTCTACTATCTCGGGTGGAAGTCCGAGGTGATGTTTCTAGCCGTACCGGGCTGCAGTCTGTACACGCTGGAGAGAACGTTCCCAGGCTATAAGCCGGGGAAGAGCATGCGGGCACACAAGACCGAGCTGCTGATTCAACCGCCTGATGCGACGGAGGAGGAGGGGAACGTCGGAGTTGCCCCTTCTGGATTCGCCTCGCCTGATGGTTCGCCGCTCGCGGCCACCCGCCGTCCTGCAGGGAGGAAAAACCTCTCGATGAGCAAATCCGAGGAGGAGGCGCTTGTGAAGCGGTGTAAGGAACGGGTGAAGCGGAGTGGCCGGAAGATGAACACAGACCTCGATCTAAGCGACGAGCGTACCTGCGTGATGCTTTGTTTAGACGAGGCGGCAATGATGGTCTTGTCGGTGCTGCGCATGTCCGCTATTCTCAAAAAGCGGTCCGGCGATGTGGCCAAAGCCACGGAGTACAACGAGGCCCTTTCGCAGGTGGTTGCTGGAATACACGGCCCCGAATCGATAGAGGTGCGTATGGTGGAGTATCTCTCCCAATGTGATAAATAAATCACAGAAGAGGGAGGCTTTTCTGTGTGGGTGTTTGATACGGTGGAGGAAGTGACAGTGCTAGGTCTTCGCTGTTCTTGGATGGTGTTGTCTGTTTCCGATGCGCTCTCTCCATGGCTCCCTGTCGGTTTTCGGGGAAGGATATCCATATACAGATATGTGGATATACATAGTGCAACTGCCTCTCTCCCCAGCTCTTTTTATAAAAGTTCCGGTGCGCTTAATCTTCTCCCCTTTTCCCGTTTTAGAGACTCTCTTCGCCAATGGAAATCCACGCTGGAGTAGAGATCATGATAGGGACGTGCAATGAGTAAGACGGCAACGCGTCCATTCCTCTCCCGTCCCCTTTCCTGTCGCACGGTACGATGTGTGAATACAGGGCGCGCAACCGGGATATCCTTGTTCGTTCTTCTCCTCTGCCTCCCGCCGTGTTGTATTCGGCGAGGGGCTCTCTCTTGTTAAGTTGAACCCTTTTTCCCCGCGAGTGTGCGCGTGAAGTGCTGCCTACACGTACGTATGTATGCGAAGGGCACGGTGTGAGGGGGAAGTAGCCAGACGATTCGCGCCTTCGCTGCTCCACTTCCCGAGGCGGCTCCCTGCCGTAGGTGAGACGGGGTGCTCAAGGGAAGCGTCTGGTAGGGCTGCTTGGGCGAACTTGTCAAACCGAGGAAGGGGGAAGGAGGGGGGCGGACTCCCGACCGAGGCAAAGGGCTTCACCTCTGCAAATGCCCCTGTTTGGTTGTTCTGTAGAGAAGAAGTGGGGTAGCAAAGAGAGCGATGCCGTTCCGCACGGGATCGCTCTCTCCTTTTCAGGAACCCCTCCTCTTTCTGTCCCCCTTTCCCCTTCTCCTCGTGCGCTTCACCCCCCCCCTTCCCTCCTCCCTCACCCTTTTTCCTATCTCATTGCAGCCGTCGTGGTAGATTCGGTAATAGTTTTACTTCGAGCTGTTTTTGTATCCATGAGGGCTTGTGCGACGCTCTTGTTCGTCACGACGCTTCCTTATTGCCAGGAAGCTTTCTTCCCCTCTTCCCCCTCCGCTTTCTTTTGTTACTCTTCAATCCCGTTTTCTGCCTTCCTCTCCCGCCTCCTCTTCGCTCACTATATATGTTTATGTAGCACTGTCAGAGAGGCGAGGAGGTGGTGCAAATCCGTCCCCCTCCCTCATCTCACGAAAGTGTTGTTCCGCGGAGACGTATATGTGCCCTCGGACCCCTCCAGTGAATGTACCTTATCTTTTTCACCCTTGGAGCCCTCCTCAAAAAATAATTCACGTGCTTCGTGTCTTTGGTTTTTGATTTCAATACTGTTCGTCCCTTTCGTTTTCCCTGCAGGCTTTGCTTACAGCGGTGCGCCGTTTTTGTTTATTGTCTTGTGGCAGCTCCCCCCCGTCTGTGCGACCGACAGGTGAGGCGGCGAAGACGAAGTGTGCGCGGCAATCGCTATGATTTTCTTGAGTAAAGGCTGTTGATGGTGCTTGTGGTCTTCCCCGTAAAACACCTAGAAGGCGCTTCTCTCCCTTTCCCCTCCACTCAGAGAGGCATTGTTGACGCTCACAGATGCACGCCCCTCCCTCCCCCCTACAACGAAGCAGAGAACAGTGGAAACCGAAGGGTACGGCGGTGGTACGCAGTCTCAGCCCGACTTCACCTTCACTTCCTCCCCGTCGGTTCCGCTGCTCCTTTTCCACATGCGATTACGGTTTCGCGGCTTGTCACGTCTTTTCCTGCAAGAACGGTTTTGAACCTTGCCCTTCCCCCCCCTCTCCTTCCTCTGTCTCTCTCTCTTTCTCTATATGTATATCTAATGCGGGTCTCTTCTCCACCGTTCGTTCAGCACTTGTGCTCACGCCGGATTCGGCTGAGGCGTGCAGCTTCTCTTTCCCTTTTCCCCATCTCTCTCTCCCTCTCCACAGAATAGCGCCCATCGCTGATTTTGTTTTCTCTCGGCAGCGGCGTCAAAGGGGAGAGAACGAGAGAGAAGTATCATGAGTCTAGCCGTATTCTTCAACGAAGACATCGGTTAAGAGAAACCTGTCGTATATACAGACCCACACACACATATATATATATATATATAATATGTTATGGAGGTGGGTGCGTGGGTCTGTACGTGTCGTCGGAGGTGGATCGCCTTGCGTGTGTGCTCCTTTGTGATTTCCTCCGCCCCCCCTTTTCGCTGTTGATGTTGAGATGGGTGTTTCGCAAGGGGAGGACGGGTGGCGGCTCCTCTCTCTTTGTGGGTCGCTGGAATGGACCTTTTCGAAACGGATGTCGTTGCACCACGTCTTACTCTCTTCTTTTGTCTTGCTCCCTCCCTATGCCTTATGCTCTTCAAGCTCACCTTCTTCTCTCAAGGGTGTAGAGGTGCGTGCTCTTCACCAGCAGGTTTGCCTTTTGTCTCAGGGAGCTCCGTCATAAGAACATCAGCGAACGGATCTTTTCGTTGATGTTTTCTGTTCCACCCAGGTGAGGGAAATCCCGCATTGTCCAGCGAACAATGTGAGAGAGAGGGAGAGGAGTGGAGAAGAGCGAAAGGAAGAGAGAGGGTCATGCATGTGCGGGCGAGGAGCCATACACGGAGAGATGGACAGCTACCATGCAAGTAGTAGCGGAGCTTGGGTGGTGCACCATCCCCTGTGAGAATAACGAAGGCCTTCCGTTTCTTGCCGATTTAATCTTTTTTTCCAAACCTCGATTCTCTCTTTCTCCATAAGCGAGCGAGTGTGCCTGCCGGCCGCCGTTCTGCCTTCTGCGTGTTTCCTCCCTCCTCCACCTTTCGGCACTTCCCTTTAACCCCCCTCTTCTTTTTGTCAGTTTGCGAGATAAAGTGGAACCGTGATGATCAGATGCGGCTTTTTTTTCTCTGTTCCTTGAAGTGAAACACCCTGTTGAGACTCCTTTATGCGATACCAATGACAGGGACGAGAGAATATGGTTGGGGAAAGGGTCAAAGGCATCCACTTGCGTCACAGAACCATCTTCCACAGTGCCTCCTCAGCCAGAGTGCCAGCGCGACACTTCTTCCACCCCCAACCCAAGCGACCTTAATTGCTGTTAACGATGTCCTTCCCGCCTTCTCCAACGGTTCTTCCTTTCCTTCTCTATTTTCGGTGTTTCTTTTCGCTTGGCTCGGACCTTCTTTGTATTGCGTTCGTAACGCCTTCTTTCTTCTCCCTGGCGCCGACGAGTCAGACCCCGCCGCTACGATCACCACAGACAGACAAACGAAGACAGAGGACGTTCGACCGCGTCACTCGACGTAACCGTAGCAGTTCGCCCTTTCCCTCTCTCTGCTACTGTTGTCCCACCAACCACCGCTACCTCCGTCTGTCTTCTCTTGTTTTATATCCACCCACCAAAAACTTCAGCCACCCTCGGAGCGTTTGTTAACCCGCATACTTCCTTCTTCTCTTCCTCCCCCCCCCCCCTGTCTCTCTTGTAGCCGTCTTCGAGGGACGCCATGGGCAACTTCTACTCGACGGCCCCCAAGGAGGGGGAGGGCCACCCGGCACTTTTCTACAAGGGTGTGCAGGCGGCGTCCGAGGCCCGCTACACCGTGTCGGAGTTGTACTTCATCAACGCCCTGCGAAAGCATCCTGCCCGAGAATTTTGGAATACACTGATGGGCGCCGCCACTGTGAAGATGAACAAGTCCGTGGAACGGACCACGTCTGTCGACGAGGATGGCGTGGAGATACGAGAGTGGGCGGATGTCGAGGATAGGCACGCCTATGCAGAAGGAGAAGAGGGAGGCCATAAGGGTGCCATGGAGGAGGAGGACTCGTTGGCGCAGAAGGAAAGCACATGGAGGACGGACAACGTCTCGACCTCCTGCGGCGCCCGTCAACGGGAGAAGAAGCGGATGTACGACGACACGGCGATCGATCTCCACCTGCCGATGGACAGTCGACTCAAATCCGTGCTGGGCTACTTTCGGTTGCTGGCGGACATCGCGGTGACGTACCTCAACCAGCTGCCGACGACGCGGCACAAGGAGAAGGTGCGGGACCTGGCGGCGCGTTACTGCCTCTTCACCATAAGCCACACCCAGATTTTCCTGCACTCTCTGACGCTGTGGAAGGAAGAAAAGGTTGGTGACGGCGGCGGCTTCATCGACTACGACCGGAAGCGCCACCTGCAGAAGGTGGCTGCTCTCCTCGATGCGGAAGAGAGTGGGGAGGCGGAGAGTGAGCGTGAGGTGGACGCGCAGGAGATTTCCCCAAGGGCCTCAAAAAAACCAATTCTCTACATGACGCTGGCCCTCGCGGAGGCGGAGTGCCGCTACTACTTTCTCACTTTCCTCATCAACTACACCTTTATCCTGGTGGACGAGTATAAGGAGATGCCCGAGCACAAAAGGCAGAGCCGTGTTTACGGCAACATCATGGAACATCTGGATACCGCTTTCGAGCTCCTCTGGACCGTAGCACGGGAGTATCCGGATGAGTACATCGGACATCTAATCATGAAGAGCGTCCCACCGCCATGTGCCGTAGGAGAGAGGGATCCCTACAGTTTGGCTGGCGCCTCCTTGCGGGCGAGCTGTGCGAAGACGCTGAACCTGAGCGATGATCAACACCGGCACCTATACGCCACCGCGGCGCCGTGGTCGCCGCTTCACTGCGCGCTGCAGCCGCTGCTCGTCGCTCGCGGTGTGCGACTGTGTCCACAGGGAAGCGTGTACCTCAGTGCCTTGGTGAGGCTGCAGTCCCCGGCGCAGCGGATGTGCTACCCGTACCTGTACTGGCACTCGAAAGCGTTGGTGGTGGGAGCTCCAGGGTGCCACCCGTATCTGCTTTCGAAAGCTCTTCCTGGATTTAAGCTGGGCAAAAGCGTCTTGTCATACCAAACGAAGATGGTGATGCAGGATAGTCCGGTCGGTGGGATGGACATGCAGGGTGATACTGGCTACGGCAACGCTGCTGCGAAGGCGTTCTCGGGAGCTGGCGTGCCTCCGGGAGCGACGAACACGAGTGGCGACGCAGCAGCTCAGCGGTCAGCGGAGCAGTTTGTCATGCTCAAGAAGTACGAGAAGGAAATGCGGAAACATTGTAAGCAGATGAGTGGGGAGCTAGACCTGAAGGATGGGCGCACGTGCGTGGTGCTCTGTCAGCACGAGGTGGTGCTGGTAGGTCTGCTAGCCTTCCTTTTATCCATCGAGGTGCGCATCTTGGCTGGACAGCGTACAGCTGCGGATGTGTACGTGCATGCCGTCCGGGAGCTCGTGAGTGGCTTGTGTGGGCCCTTCTCCCCAGAGATGGGAATGCTTTCCTTTCTGTTGACAACGGTGGGATGGTGAAAGCGGGTGATCGCCTCTGCAGTTTGTAAAGAGAGGGTGCTAGGCGCACCTTCGCTGCAGGGGATACGAGAATGGCACGCAACATCACTGGCGTGATAAAAAATGACTTGAACGAGAGAGTGAGAGAGAGAGAGAGAGTCACCCTTACGTCTTTCCATTCTCTTTTTCTATAAAAAAAACATGCACACATCAAATTCGATTTATCAATTCGGAAGTGGGGAGCAGAGTGAGCACTTCATTATCATCCTCTTTTTTTTCTTGATTCGATATCCGCGCCGACGTGAATTCCTCTTTCAAGGGAGATGGAGAGACAGGGGGGGGGGGTTACCCAATCGAAGAGGGGAGGCAGCGAGGGGCTTTCTGCAGATGTGAACTCTCTCTGTTTCCGCTACACTCTCTCACCATCGGTTCGGTATTTCCCTTCGCCCACCCTTTCCTTTCTGTCGTACCTCCGACGTGCATACGTTTTTCCCTCCTCTCATATTCCCGTTCTATTTTTTTTTTGAGGGGGTGGATGGGGGAGGTATTACCTACCTACCACCCTCCTCCCTGCGGATGAGGGACCGTGCCCGGCGTATGCACGGCTACCTCCGGTGCGGGCCACCATGTCTTTCCTTTTCTAAATGCTTTTCCTCCTTTTGGTTTCCTCCCCTCCTCCCTCTCCGCCCCCCCCTCTTCCTGTCTTGCCTTCACTTTTACAGAGGGGCATGCCTCTGTTGTCTGACTCGACTATTTTCCTTTTAAAAATGTTTAATTCGTCTTTGATGGGCATCCGGAGCTTTCGATTTACCCTTGTCTGTAGCAAGGCGAAGGTCTGCCGTGAAATACTCTGTCGGCTGCTCCCTCTCTACCCCCTTTCCTTCGTAGCGGTGGTTATGGAAGGGGGAGGAGCAGAGTCTCTCTCTCTCCCTGTCTTTAAATGCGGTGGCTGTGGTGCAGCCTGCCCTGCACCTACCGAAGCACCCCCCCCCCCGTCGATGTCCTCTCGAAATCCTGGGCAGAGCTGCCGGAAAGGGAACGCTCGGTTTCTGAGGGTGCGTGGCGAGGGCCTTCAACGTCTGCGCTTCGCTCTCAGCATTTCAGCCGCCGCGTTCGCGAAGAGCAGGGAAGATACTCCCCGCCCTTCTCTCGACAATGTGGTTTATCGCCTTATGTTTTATCGGGGTGAGGGTGGAGGACGATGATTGCCTCGGTGGCGTATCTTTGCAGCGCTCTCGCAAGGTGGATATTCTCCTCCCCCAGCCCTCTTTGCACGCACTCCTTCGTTTATGCTCACACCTCCTTGACCATTCACAAATAACAAAAAGGAATCGTAGGGGGAGTGGAGCAGAGGGGAGGAGGGATCATTACAGCATGTACGGTGCGGAGCTGCTTTTCCTCTCCCTTGAAAGTTTTGTCCTTTTCATCGCCAATGTGCACCATTTTTTTCTTTTTCCTCTCTTTTTTTCTTTTACTATTTTACCTGTGTGGGATAACATCGCTTTCATTTCGGTCTACACCACGCGTGTAGGCGCGCGCGTGTGCGTGTAAGTCCGCGTTTGAGCGCGTCCGTTCACTGCGCCCTCCCCCCCTACTCTTTTTTTTCTTCATCTCCGCGGTTCCGTATCAGATACCCCGGATGCAAGGGAGAAGTAAAAGCACGCGCAGGGAGAGAGAGGGAGTGTGTGTGTGTGTGGAGAAGGCAGCGGCGTCGACCTCGCCACCACCGCTCTCTCCCTCTTCTCTCTCCCTCTTCTCTCTCACTCTTCTCTCCCCTCCTGTTTTTTTGACGGTCTCTCACAACGTCACACCGAGCCCGGTCTTGGTCTCCTCTCTTTTCTTGTTTCCCCTCATCTCGAGAGAGTTCGGCTTTCATGCATTGCGTGCTGCGCGGCAGAGCCTGTGGAGGCTTCTTTTTTTGGTGCCTTTGGAGAGAAGAAATTTCCTTCCCGCTCTCGCTTGCTCGCTCTCTCTCTCTCTCGATGTCGCCCTTTCCCTTTTTTCTTTTTCGACGAACGCGTTTCTCCCCTCCCCCCTCTTTTTTTCCCCCTCCGCCCTCGTCGCTTCGGTGCATTCCCATAGAGGCCTGTCTACACGACGGTTTTAGTTGTGTCTACGTTTCGAGCTTCCTCTTCTCTCTCTCCATTCCGCCGAGCCTTCCGTCGAGAACGCGGGGTGGGGTGGGGGAAGGCTCTCACCTTCTTGGCACGTTTCAATACGGGTGGTGGAAGCTGAGGGAGAGGGAGAAGGGGAAAGGGGTGGAGAACGGCGATCCCAACCTCTGTGAAAAATCGCCCTTCTTTTTCCTCCTCCTTTTTCCTGAAGCTGAAGGATCTTCATGAATCTCTGCTCTATCATGCGTTGCGGTTCTGACACCACGTATCCACGACGAAGGGTAGGTGCGTAGATCGACTCCACATCGACCTCATGGTGGGATGGCGACCCACGGCTGTCCTTTGGCATCTCCACGGCGTACACCGTGGCATCTCTCTTTCTATTTCCGGCCTCTTCGCTCTCGTTGTCGCGATGATGCGGTGCCTTTTGCCACCTGCACTATCTTATCCTTTCCCCCATCGCACGCCTCTTCTTCCTCGAAGAAGGAACTGTGTCGATGGCGGCCCGATGTGGCCGTGAGGTAGAGAGAGAGGGAGGGAGAGGCTGGAGGAGAGGAGGAAAGTGGCGGGAACACATTCACGGGAGAGGGGGGGGGGAGGAATTAGGGCGGTGCCTGCTCCTCCATCCCTTTTACTCTCCCCACCCCCTCTTCTTCTCTGTACGACTTGGGCAACGAACCCCTTTCCTTTTCCTTTCTCCTACGCGAAACCCCCGCGTATCTCTCTCCCGACCGCTCCCCATCTCTACGCTGTGTGAACCCCTTGCTGATTTCTTTTTTTTGTCCTTCTCCCTTCGCCTCTTCCCCCCCCCCTCCCCACGGTGACACCGGGGAAAAGAGCCTCACCACCAGCACACCCGCATTGCCCGCAATCCGGTCCCGACCTTCACACACACACAGGCACGCAAGTGAACTCGACGTGACGCTTTTGCATCCCTCTGCACCCTCCTCACCGGCCGCTGCTGGCGACGCAGTGGAGCATCGCTGTTCCTTCTCGCCTTCGAGGGACCCCATGGGCAACTTCTACTCGACGGCCCCCAAGGAGGGGGAGGGCCACCCGGCACTTTTCTACAAGGGTGTGCAGGCGGCGTCCGAGGCCCGCTACACCGTGTCGGAGTTGTACTTCATCAACGCCCTGCGAAAGCATCCTGCCCGAGAATTTTGGAATACACTGATGGGCGCCGCCACTGTGAAGATGAACAAGTCCGTGGAACGGACCACCTCTGCCGGGCGAGAGGGTGAGAATTTCTGTGGAACTGCCGAAGACGATCTGCCGACAGCTGGGACGCCCGGAGAAGCCGAACTGAAAACGGAGGCATTCGAGGAGAATCTCTCGGGGGATGCGAAAAGTCAGCAGACCAGAGCGCACGGGATGTCCGGCAGTACCGTACAGGGGTTAGCGACGGTCGCGGCGTCGGATGCGCCAAAGTGCATGGAACTGCCCATGTACGACAGCACCTTCGTCAACCTCAGCCTGCCGTTCGACGCTGGTCTGAAGTCGATTCTGGACTACTACCGTCTGTTGGCGGACATCGCGGTGACGTACCTCAACCAGCTGCCGACGACGCGGCACAAGGAGAAGGTGCGGAGCCTGGCGGCGCGCTACTGCCTCTTCACCATCAGCCACACCCAGGTTTTCCTGCACTGCCTGACGCTGTGGAAGGAAGAAAAGGTCGGTGACGGCGGCGGCTTCATCGACTACGACCGGAAGCGCCACCTGAAGGGGGAGGTAAAAGGAATGGATTCCGACGCGGTGTCGGAAGGGGTGGTGCGAATCCGCGTCGTAAGGGATGAATGTGCTCCAAAGGAGGCGAACAAGCCCTTTCTCCTCGTCACGCTCGCCCTCGCGGAGGCTAACTGCCGCTACTACTTCCTCTCGCTTGTGATCAGTTACAGTTTTCTCCTGCTGGATGTGTACAAGGAGATGCCCGAGCAAAAAAAGAAGTTTCAAGTCTTTTGCAATCTGCAGGATCAGCTGGATGCGGCTTATGGGATGCTGTGGACAGTCGCGAAGGACTATCCCGATGACTACATTGGGCAGCTGATCATGAGAACCGTCCCTGCGCCGGAGAGAGGGACAGGGACAAACTCTCGCAGTTTGGAAGGGGATTCCTCGCGGGCAAGCTGTGCAAAAACGCTGAACCTAAGCGATGACCAGCAACTACACCTGTACTCCACCGCGGCGCCTTGGTCGCCGCTGCAATCTGCACTGCACCCGCTGCTTGTCGCCCGAGCTGTGCGCCTGCGTGCGCAGGGGAGAGTGATGCTGAGTTTCGTGGCAAAGCTACTGTCTCCGGCGCAGCGGATGTGTTACCCGTACATGTCCTGGCATGCTGATGTAGATATCCTGCAGCTTCCAGGTTGTAACCCGTATCTATTGGAGAGGGCCCTTCCCGGCTTCGTGCATGGTAAGGGTACGAAAACGCTTGAATCGCTAAAAGTATTCATCTCGAATGCCAATGAAGCTACCCCAGATAATCCAAACGCTGATGGTCGCTCGGACGTGGCCGTTCCTATACAAGCTGTGGCCGACTCAACGGCGGCCGGGGAGAGGACGGATGCCAGGGCGGCTCAAAAGAAGCGCGATGCTTCGATTTCGCAGTGCGAGAAGGAAATGCGGAAACGAGCTCGGCGAATCAACGGAGACTTGAACCTGAAGGATGAACGTACGTGCGTCGTGTTGTGTCAGGAGGAGGCGGCGATCCTCGGTATCGTTGCGATGTTGGTTTTCATCGAAGCGCACGTTCTGGCCGGGCAGCGGAGTGCAGCTGAGTGCCACGTACATGCTGTACGTGCGTTGGTAAGCGGGTTGAAGGGACCGAATTCCCCGGATGTGAGGATGCTGTCGTGTGTTCTCGCCTCCCTAGGATTTTGAAGGCGGTGCGTGCAAGGGGGGGGGGGGGTAGGCACCCCACAGTGGTGCGTTGGCTCGTGTTGATTAGCGCGAAGCCTTCGAATATCTTTTTTTCCCCTATGGAAACCGCCTCCGAGACTTACACTCGGTCTAATCCTCCGCTTCCTTCGTGAGTTTCACCAGGGCCCCTCCTTTTCACCATTGTCTTAGTTTTGTTTCGTTTGCTCTTCGTCTTTCGCTCCTCGTGGACTCTCGCTTCCCTTTTTAAAAGCAACTCCAAAACGTAACACAGCTTTTTAGTTATTTTTTCGCCTCCTCTCCCCCTCTCCACTCTCTCCCCGCATGCGGCTGTGGTCAGCACTTCGACCCGCACTTCTCTTTTCTTTCTCTCTCTCTCGTTCTCCCTCACCTGTCGCATCGTCCAGCTCACGGGGTGCGCTGCTTTTCGCACCCACCGTAGCAGCGTGTCCCCTCCGTGTCTCCTCTGAAGTGGACGAGGAGGTTCTTCCGGGCTACTTCTCCCGCTCTTTTCCTCCTTTCTTTTGTTATGCATCAAGGGCTCTCTGCTTTGCCTGTTCGTCTGTGCCATCACCTATAGGGAGACGCGTATCTTTCTTGTCCCTGCTGTGACACCCACGGTGCCGGGCGGAGGGGCTTTGCAGAGGTGCCACCCCGCTATGGGCGAAAATTCCTCTACTTCCTTGAGGCGCCTGTCATGTTCCATCAAGAGGAGGAGATCCCGTGATGGCCTCTCGATCCTCACTTTTTTTTATCGCTTCGTTCGCCTGCCATCCATCTACTTCCCCGTTCTCCTCATGCCTCCTCATCGAAGCGGTGTCTCCTATAGGACACGAAGGCGTCTGTATCGGTGCTCCGTTGCAAGTAGGTGTGCATGCGTGTGGCTGCGTTGTGCGGAATCGATCAGGAAAGAGCCAAGGAGAGGAAATGGGTAATGGATGAAGGAAGGAGGTGAGAGGTCGTGGAGGACGTCTCAAACGCATCCTCGTTGTCTGTCTTGTGGCCGTTGTTGCACCCTTCGGGGAGGGAACTCAGGAGAGGTGAGGAAATCCCCGCTCTTCGCCACCTCCTATCCGAGAGACCGCTGCATAGGGAGTGTGTGTGTGTATGTGTGCGGGTGTCAGCGAGAAAAGGCACGAGGGGTGGAGGGAGGGAGGGTCGTGGATTGATTGGCGGGCTTCTTCGTTCGGGAAAGGATCGAAGGGCACGACTTCTTCCTTTCTGGATCACACATGCCTCATCCTCCCATTGCCCCTCCCCCCCCCCCGCCGACTCGGGATGCTGTTGAGCTGGAGAGGAAAACTTGTCGGGGAGGTACCAGCGACGGTGCCAGGTGAAAGTGAGGTGAAAGAGAGGAGGTATAGTGCACCGTTTCCTTTTGTGTGTGTTGTAGCTGGGTTACTCGAGTTTGAATCTACCTTCTCACCTCCTATCCTTATTGGGGTAGAATGAGATGCGCTTGAATGCGGCGGTGAAGTGGTCCGGTGCGGTTGTGGAGCTCCTGATGCCCATAGCTTTCAGTGGGGGGTGGGGCTGTGGGGGGTTTACAACGAGAGCGTTTTACGCATTCTCCCTCCTCTCGCTGGTCATCCTCGAACCCTTCCCCCCACCCACCCACCGCTTTTCCCCGCTCTCTTCCTCTTCTCCCTTGGGGTTTACTTCCCCAACCTTCGGATTCGTCCATGATGTCCATTATATCCCTTCTATACGTACGTGCATAATCTGCACGGCTCGAATGGTTTTCAGCCTCCATGTTTAGTAGGAAGGGTCCGTCTCTCTTTAAAAAGGTGGACGTCCCTACACGCAATCTTTTTTTTGGTTTCTCTATTCCCTCTCCTCTCTCTCTCTTTTCTTTCTCTTAATTTTACGAACGATCGTTTTCGGTTCCACACGTATCAGCGGAGTATTGTCACTGAGGAACCTTACGCCGATGTTCTCGTCTCTTCAAGTTCGCAGGTGCGTGTTGGAGGGCATTTCCGCGTCCAGCCCTTATGTATCTTCCGTGGATGCTATCCTGGTAGCGTCTCCTTTGAGGGATTACCGACGCCTCAAAAGAGGCGGTTCCACCACGTGCAGCCACACAATGATGTATATCGTTATGGCTTGGAATAGCGGGACTTTGCAGCGTCATCCGCCTCTCCCCCCCTCTCCTCTGCGCCGCTTTTCCCCATTTTCTCTCTTCGTATTTGTCTTGGTTTGTGCGTGTCTTCGTTTATTCTCTTCTACATCCCCACCTCCTCCTTTTGGCCTCCCCCCCTCCTACCTCTATCTTTCTTCCTCTTCTCTTTTCTATCCATGATATCCTCGTCTCGTTTGAATCGTGCGTGCCTCAATGACCGTCTCTCTTTTACGCCATACCTCCGATCCTGCGTTGTTGTTTTTCACAGCATTGGATTGCTTTTAGCGGAGTCTTTCAGTTTATCTATCTCTCTATTTCGATAGACAAATCGCAGTTGTTGCGGCTCTTGTTCTCTCGTTGTGGTGCCGTGAGGCATGCTTATGCCTTCCTCTTTCTTTTCCCTCTCCAACCTTTCTCTCTCTCGAATTCTTGTCCCACCCAGCAACAGCGCTCTCTGTTCGAACGTGGCCGGATTCCTCTCCGCCCGCCTTTCTCCTCCCCCTCCTAATTTTCGTTTTTTTTTCGCCTCTAACCCCCCCCCCCCTCCCCTCCCCTCCCCTCCTTCCTCCCTCACCCTTTCTGGTCGGTGTCCGCCTCATCGTGGAGAGGGGGAGTTGTGCTCTGTTGGACGCCGAGCGGGTCTTCTTCTGCTCACCCTCCCCCCCCCTCTCTCTCTCTCTCACCATCCACCACCCCCTAGCGAGATACGTGGCGAATACTTACTTATAAGTCTCTCTCTCCCTCTCTCCATCTATAAAGTGAGGAATATATCTTTATGTTGGTATTCAATGGACGTGCACCTGCCGGCGGACAGAGAAGGGGCGGGGGCTCAAGGTCTTCCTCGTAACGGCATCCTTCTGCAGGACGTAGCGAATGTGGCCTCCGGTGCTCACGGAACATAAACCGTTACACCGCCACCCCTGCGGCGGTTTCCAGCTCGCTTTTCTCCTCGGCGCCGGACCTAGCGCAGGCGGAGCGGTGTGAGAAGAAGTTAGAGAAGATCCGGAAAC
The DNA here is from genome assembly GCA_030849085.1 of Borovskyia barvae. NCBI lineage: Eukaryota > Euglenozoa > Kinetoplastea > Trypanosomatida > Trypanosomatidae > Borovskyia > Borovskyia barvae. The sequence goes on along the minus strand of JASAOM010000913.1, from coordinate 512 downwards.
CTCCTTTTCGGTGAGGGTACTGCAGCTCCACCTCCGGGTCTTCAACAGGGTTCCTAGCGTCGTTCCCTCTCATTCTCTCTTTTCGGGTTGTGAGCTGTTCTTGTGATGCGGATACGTATGTGGCCCTCTACAAAGTCTTTTCGTGTTTCTGTGCATCCTCCTTCCTAAGGAGAATGTCTGTTGATTCCTGCCCGATGTGGCAGCGACACGGGGAAAAAGGAAGGGGAATGGGGGAATTCGGGGGCTACCACCTACCCACTTTGCCCTCCTACTTCCATTCCCAGCGGTGCCACTTAGCTATCCCCTCTTGATCGTTGCGGCGGCCTCTTCCGACCTCTTCCTCCTCGCTACATGCGGTGCGGTCTTCGTTACCCCCAATGCCCTTCTCCCTTCTCCGTTACTCTCCAACCATTCATCTCCTCGGTAATTCCTGGCCCACCTCGCCAACCCGCACCTCCTCCTCCTGCCAGGATAGGTGAGGCCAGCCCACTGCCGCCGGCTGCAACGCCGCC
>JASAOM010000912.1:0-28775 GCA_030849085.1 Borovskyia barvae | reverse complement strand
AACATCACCATCCTATTCGTGGAGGCCAACCCCTTCCACAGGGACGTCCCTCTCGACACACCCACATCCCTCCAGATTAGGCTTGCTATCGTCAATTATATATATATATATGTAAGTATGTGTATGTGTGTGTGGATATCCACCGTTACGAAGGGAGAGAAAGAGAACGGGAGGGAAGGAGGGAAGAGGCGCACAGAATGGAACAAAAGAGAGAGAAGCGTTGGTGTCTTGCGTCGATGAGCCGTTCTCTTCTTTTCCTCCCTGCTTGCCTCGCCCCTTTTTGAACTTCCTGCAGTTCAAAAAAAGAAGAAGACGGGAGAACTCTGTGGGGAGAGACGTCTTCCGTTCTGATGGGTGCACCTCAGTGGAACTTGTACGATAGAGGCCAGTGGCCTGCAGCCCTTCTTGCCCTCTTTCCCTTCTTTGTGAACAGCGGCAAAACGGGGCCCCAACGTCGAATGCACGAAAACGAACCGGAAAAGGGGGACAAACGACAACTTCACCCTTCCCAATCCAACGCAGGGGAGAGAGCGTAAAGAGAGAGAGCAGGAGAGGAGAAGGAGGAGGGGGGAGAGAGAGAGAGAGAGAGAACGGTGTCGAGGAGCATCGCGCAGAGGATGGTGGTGGTGATGGTGGCAAATCCGCAGACAAGTCGCACCTCATTCGTATTCAACTCGGGTACCGCGAGAGGCAGGGACGCTCCAAAGGGGAAGAGGGGAGGGAGGAAACGACGTTTCCTGGGCAGTACGCCATCTGCGCCGATCGCGTGTCTGTCGGCGTCCACCGAGGAGAGCGCACGCACTTCGAAGGAAGGAGTTACCCACAGGTGTATGCAAGTACGGGTGTGTGACTATACAACTTGTATGGGGCTGTCTGAAACCTCTGTGAACGCAGGGACAACTACTTTGGAAGAAACATCACCCACGCACGCGCCTCTCCACTTCTCCCGCCTGAGACGGAATGGAGAGAGCATAGTGTTGGATGGGGCAGCAGTGTTTCCTAACAGATCTGTTCGTGTCATTCGGTGCAAACGTTTGTCTGTGAACGTGCGCACAAACGCGTTCTTGTTCATTCGCACTGTAGGTGAGCACGTTGCCAGACCTTGAGAGGCTTCCACAGAAACGCACACACACCTTCGTGGCCTTACACACTCGCGTCTCTTTATTCGGAACTTAGAAAGGCAATAAAGAGTGAGAAAAGAAATGTTTAGCTTACTTTGTGTATTTCGCGTCTCCTTCGCATCTGATTAGGGGGAATAGATACTCACCACCACCACCATCCCCTCCTCAATGCGGACACACTCTGTACACAGACACAATAATGCATCTGCACAAATATATATATATATATATAACTCTCATAGAGGAAAGGGGACACTGCGCTGCAGAGAAAGATGGGAAGAAGACTCCCGTGAGGGGAGGAAGGGGGGTGGGGTAGCGATATCGAGTGCCGTTCGGCGTACCGGCTTGGTCGCACGCCTCTTCTCTTCTTCCCTTCTCCAACCCTTTCTCTCTGTCTTTGCCGTTCATTGCTGCTTTGGTTGACGCAGAGCGGTGAGGAACGCTTCCTTCGAAACGACTTGCTTCTTCTCCAGAACCTTATCGGAGGTCATTCGCGTTGCCGCCACGTCTAACGCGGCGCTCGCCTTTCGAGATTGGGCGAGGGAGTTGAAGAGTTGCACGACACCCATGGTGGCCACGGTGCGCAGTCGATATTCATAGTCGTGCCGGTTCTGGAAAGGCAGCAGCCGGTTGTAGCTCTGACGCTTGACCGCCTGGTGCAGCATCTTCAAGCCTACCGCTTCCTCCGTGGTTCGTTGAGCGGGGGCATCCTTCTCGGGTACCACACGCTCTCGCTTGCCTTTCCCCACGACTTCCAAGGCCGCCTTCCCTATCAACACTTTTGTTGCCGTCGGCTTGCCCGTGGAACCGTTTACCTTGGCACCACCGATGCTGTGGGACGTGTCCGCACTACCGTGGATCAGCTCCCCAATACGGCTCTGGAGGCTGTCTTGCGCTAGCTTTGGACTGCGCTTCACTAACGCCGCTATCTTCTTACCTCTCGCTCGCTTCGCCGATTTGCTTTTCTTGGGCTTCGACAGTTTGCCGACCTCTCCACGAAACTTTCCGGCCATCCGTGACCGTCCCTTTATTTTCTTCTTGTGTGTGTGTGTCTGTGTATGTGTGAGTGTGTGTAGGCTTTGTGGCTATGATTGGGTGCGCCAGTTCTTTTTTTTTTTTGGGGGGGGTCTTTCGAAGTATCTCCTCTTGATTCCCTTCCCCCTTCCTCTTTCACTTCTCTCCTCCGCCCCGTGCTCCTGCCGACGTGTGTGTACGCGTGCAGGCTCAGGTGGGAAGGGGGGGGGGAGAGAAGGCAATGGCAAGACGCAAGAAGTGCTGTGGTAAGGCCGGCCCACGTCAGCGTTCCGCTCTATGTTACTCCAGAGAACAAAAGGCAAGCCCCATTCGAGAATGTGTGGGGTGGGTGGGGGTGGGAGGAGAGTTGGCGGGCTCAAACTCGCGTTTCGCCGCGAAGAAAAAAGGGAGCGTCAGAATGACAGCCGTACGAACACACCATCGTCAGAAGGGAATCGCAGCGCGCCAGAGGAGGAGGAGGAGGTGAGCCATGGAGAGAGAAGACGGCTGAACGTCGAAGGAATAGAGTAGCGGGTCTGCCACCTTCCCTTTTCGGTTTATTCATTGAAAGGGGAGGGGGGGAAGTCGAGCTACGCCGTAGATGGCTAGCATTCACCGGCGCAACCCATCCTTCGTTTCGTGTATCTCAGGAAAGCCAAGGAAGAGTACCAAAGCAGCAGCCGGGGCATCGGAAAGCCCTTCCCCGTGTGACCTCTGCGGGCCAAGCGTTGAGGCTGCCATGCTGCGCTCACCACCGGCAGCATCCCTCCTGGATACATCTTCTCCCGTTCAACTGGTCGGGACACGTTAAGGGTGCACCTCTTCACCTTTGTATATACATACAACTCTCATTCTCTTCTTCTCCTGTTGGGGGGGAGGGGGGTAGCTGAGGCCTCTCCCCTCTCTCCTCCTTTTCTACTCCACCCCGGCACACGCGGCGCACGTCAGCAGGGCATGCAACCCGAAGAAAGCAGGCACTGGGTAGGTTTGGCAGGCGATGGGGGGGGATAGAGAGAGAAGGGGATAGGACACGACAGAGGAGGGGGCCACCAGCCGTCACTGCGGCAGCTCCGGGTGGCTGGCAGAGGCTCTCCTTTACATGGGGCGTCCCGCCAGTGTCGCGTGCTGGCACCGTGTGGGTGACGAAGGGAGGGGACCAGAGGAGGAACCAAAGAAGTCCCAATGCAGGGCGCACCTACACTTACACGAGCCTAGCTTACCGTCTTCCAGATCAGAATCGAAACTTGACCCCATGTTATGTAGATATAGCCCTTCATTTCATGAGTGACGAAGGAGCCGAAGTTCCGGCCTACCACGCAGTGCCACAAACCCTTGTACTTCTTCACAAACTCACGCTTGATGTGCGTCGCCACGGCGTTCTCGAGGGACTCCGTCTCGAAAGCCTCGATGATGACGTTCTGCGCATCCTCAATCATGTCCTTCGGCATGTCCGCGTTGTAGGACATCTCAGCGTACTTGAGGGGCATGATGCCGCGCTGCTGCCGGAGTTGTCCCAGGAAGTAGGTAGTGGCTGCTAAATTGGAAAAAATGCTTGCCTTGTTGTATAAAGGTATTGATATGGGTGCGTGGGTGGGGTGTGTGTGTGCCTGCGTTGCACCAGAAGGAGGGGGGGACCGAAGAAGGTTAAAGCCCGTGCCTTGAGCAGACAGTCCAGAAGACAACAGAGGGTGCCACCTCAAACAGATCGGAAGGAAAAAGCGAGCGAGGAAGTGCAACGGAAGAAAAACGCAAAACAAGCCAACTCCGAGACGGCTCGATGGAGATGCGCAACACGCTACCGCGCGGGAGCCACCATTTTCCTTCACGGAAGGAAATACCTTCACCGGCTGATGAGAAGAGCCGCAGGAGCGTCACACAGCCCTTTGTTTCTGAAAGGGAAATGCAGAGGAGAGGGGAGGGTACCCGGAAGATGATGGGGGGGTGGGGGGGCGGAGAGGTTAGCAGAACAAGAGACGAGCAAGCCAGCGGAGTATATAAAAGAAGCACGGTTGGCACTGCGCACTGTGAATGTGGCAGCAACCGGCACACCTCGTTCTGCGGGCCAGTGAGAGATCCATGTCCTTGTATCCTCCTTCCCTACCCCACCCCATCACCTCCGCCGTGGCGAGTCCAGCAATGAAAGGCGGCAGCACGCTTCACGATGCACAGCACTACGCCAACGTTTCTGCACATCTTCCACCCTCCACCCACCCATACGGTTCAATTCAGCGCTCCTGCAGCACCCCTTTTACGCTCGCGTCTTTGCCGTTTTCCTCTCCACCTTTCCCGTGGTGCACCGCGGGTGCATTGCGACAAAACAATTGGGAGCAAGTGAGAAGGCGTCGGTTTAGGGAACACGGCTCCCCCCCCCTCCAGCTCGGACGTAGAGGAAGGGAGAAAGGGTATCCAGTACCACCACAAAACACATAGGGCCCTCCGTTGGCATTCCCCGTTCTCTTGTTGTGTGGCCTGGTGTCCTCGATCTTGTTCCGCTCACCCTCTCACCGTCTTCTTTCCATGCGGATGGGGTGTACGCATCCGTGAAACGAGACGAGAGAGAGAGGGGGGGGGGAAGAGAACGCGAGTTTCACCCGTCCTTCGTCCTCCTTTCCCTTTCCGCCCATCCACCCGCCATCACATGCACCGGCGTCACTCTACTGCTCTCCCCTTTCCTGAAAAGGAAATGGAAATGGCGATCGAACAAGCATAGCGACGGCCTCGACCACACCAAAGGCGGGGGGAGGAATACACATGTAGACGTATATATGTGTGTCGGAAAAAGCAGCGCCGTCAATTGTAAAAAAAATGGGGAGGTGCAGCGAACGAGTGGAGAGACACGCTACCCACCCCAGCCACTTCCGCATTCCCCCGAAAGGCAACTTTATTTTCCACGACACCCACCCAGACTCGCCCTTTCCAAGGAAGAGGATCGGTGCTTTGGGCGTGGGTGTGTGCTGCAGCCCTCTGAGGTAGGTAGTGGAAGAAGAAGAATGGGCAGAACAGGGAAGACACCCACACGCACACACAGAAGAAAAGGAAGAGCGAGAAGCTATCCAATAACTCAGTCTCCTAAGCTGAAACAGGCCGGGTGGCGCTGGAAGAAAACGCAAGGGGGAGGGAGGTATGATCCCGCTGTTTCTAGGCGTCAGACATGTTCCTGAGGGGTCGTCCACGGTGGTGGAACGCCCTCTTCACCATCCCTTCCTCACGTCTTCGATTCGTTGACCAGCCCTTGCAGAGTTCCAAACAAGTTGACCGGAGTTCTCCCGTCTGTAATGAGGTAGCCCTTGAGACCGAGGCTCGCTAAAAGTTTGGCTTGCGTATCAGGGCCGGCACGCGCCATCGCAACGAGAGTCTCACGGCCAATCGCATCCACCATGCGTTTAACCTTCTCCACTTCCGCCTCAGCCGCCGCACGCACCTTTGCAATGTCCATCTTGTTCTGTCGTTCGCTGTATTCCAGCTCCACGGCTTGTCGCTCTTGAAGCTTCTGCAGCTCCACCTCAGCAGAGATGCGATACGCCTTTGCCCGCAGCTCCGCCTGTTGTAGTTCGGACTCCGCCTCTATCCGCAACGCCTCTGCTCGTGCCTTCGCCTCCGCCACGGACTGGCCGCTCGCCTGTACAGCCTCGCTTTTCGCTTGCAGCTCCAGCCACTTCATTCGCGCGTTCTCCACTTCGATCTTGTCCACGAGTTTCAGGCGCTCCAGCCTTCCTCGAGCCTCCTGGTCCTTCAGCTCGTTGCCGTGCCGAGCCGCCGCCTCCTGCGACTTCGTGGTGATCTCAATCGCGAGCTGGACCGACTTCTGCAGACTGTCCCGCGTCTTTGCATCGGTCGGCTCCACCGATTGCACGTCGATGTTGGTGACGACAAAGTTGTTGGCCGAAAAGCGAAGCTGCGTCCCGACATCGCCCGCCTCATCCACCCCGAAAACGGCGGCGCGGATGATCGTCGCGGAGTTACGGTGCAGCGTGTCAAAGTCCTCCGCCGCCACAGCCCCACGAACGCGACTGGCGATGGTCTTGCAGCAGTCCCCAATGAAGTCCGGGACGGAGAACGTCTTCTGGCTTGGCCGCGTACGATCGATATCGAACTGCCAGTTGTACGATAAGCGGAGGCGCAGATGGGCGTGGTCGGAAGTTTCCACGACGATGGTGTCGTTTGAGAATCGTGGGCCAAGAAAAAGCTGCAGCGATTGAAGGGCGTTGGGCACCTTCGGTGTGCCACCGCTGAGCGAAAGCACAGTGAACTCCTCGTGAGGGGCAAGCATGACCAGATTTGGGCCCAACACGATGCGAGGTTGGTGACGGTGGTAGTCGTAGATCTGTACCGCAGCATTGTGCTGCACGTTGAACCTAACAATGCGATGTCGCTCACGGTGGCTTCTGAAGTTGGGGTTCCGCTTGTTTGTTCGGATACTGCCGTTGGGTGACTCCAACAGCTCTTCTACAGCAGGTGGGAGACGCTTCTCCCACAGTACCTCGTCCACATCGAGCAGGTAGGACTCGCCTATGACAGCGCGCACCACGCCAGTGGTGGTATTCATCACATAAATGCCCTCATTCTGGTCCAGCGGTATCGTGTGGCGGTGCTCCAGCACTCTCAAGAGATTTGTAGGGACAAACTCGCAAGGGCCACGCACCATCCACCGGCTACCCGGCAAACGCTTCATGGGCCCTTCGTCGTGCTCGCACAACGCCTCCACCAGTAGCGCATCCCCTTTCCCCACCCCAAGAACCCGCTCCACCCCGCGAGGCATCTCCTCACCGCTGTGGAGGAAAAAGGTGCATTCGCCACGTCGCACAATGCTGTCGCCGTAGCGGTTCCGGCCTGTGGCGTCAACAGGGTTGTGGATAATAGCGACCTCCTTGGCATTCAGGGAGATGGCCGACACGTCGGCCACCTTCTCCTCGTACACATCGACGATATGCGACGGCGCATCTTGGCAGGTCACGAGCCAGCGCTCGCCAGCGCGGCGTACCTTCCCGTATACATCGGTAAAACTTTGGGTGGCGGTCAACTGCAGTGCATTCCGCTCGCTCAGCACGACTGCGGTGGAGATAGAGAGGATGGTCTCCTCGGCAGCCGGCAGGAAAAGGCCGGGAGAGCGCTCCAACCACTTGGCCCCCGCCTTACGTCGACATCCGTGCCGATCGGTGAAGTCCACCTTCGCCTGGAGAAGCAACGCGGTGCTAGGCTGCACGATGCTCGCCGTGATCCCGCCCAACACCACCATCTCTACCCGTGGAATGTAGGTTTGCGGCCCCGCCACCACGCCCTCTGTCCCAGCCACCACCAGCCGGTCCCCGTCCTTAAAATCTCGAGCGAACCGGACGTGGAGGCCGGCATTGGGCGCAATCGACGGCAGCTGGCATATGTCGCTGCCATCCTGCTGCACCACTTCCTCTTCCGGGTATAAAGGAAAAGGTTCGCCATGGAGACGAATCTCCGTGTCACCCAGACGCTGCTTCACTTGCCCAGAAGGCTCCAGCACCACAGCTCCTTTCGCATCGCGAACGCACGGGTTCTTGATCACACAGTAGTGTCGCGGTGGCACGCAGATGCACGGACGGGGAGCGAATAGAGAGGACTCGCACGCCTTCAGAGGGATAAGCGCCGGCCCACACACGGTTCGCGTTGCATTCGTAGTGCTATCGAAAATATGGACGTAATGATGCCGCTGAACCCGAACGGTTGCGTCTGCCATCGCTAGTCGTGCACGGTGATGTGCGCCGCTGTGCGCCGGACGTTAGTAAACAACACTGAAAGGCACCACAACCCCATCGCCTCTCGACACCACATAATACGGTGGAGACAGAGAGGAAGGGGAACAGGAAGAGGGAGGAGAGAGAAGTCAAGTCGACGGGGGCGTTGGGAAAAGAGAGGGCTAGATACGGCCCCCAATCGCATAGAGGACGCCAAGGTAGAGAGCTAAGGCTGGAGCGTCCACCCTCTTCAAACGAAGCGCTAGCACACCCTGAGGAGTGGGGGAGGATGTTGTTTTAGCTGGGACAAGGGGGAGAGGGGAGCGGGGGGAGGGAGAGGAGAATAGAGGCGCTTCTCGGAAAGGAGAAGACAGCAGCGGATGCCGTCGGCCCAATTCCGCACGGAAATGGTGAGAGCGTGCAGAAGGGTGCCAGAAACGCTGACCTCGTGTACACACACACACACACACACACACACTCAGACGACTCCGCCGAGACTGGCACGTCCCCCACTGCTGCGGAGACCCGTCCGCTGTCGAGCAGAGGGGCGCTCTCCATCGTCTTCCCCTTCCTTATTCATGTTGCTCGTCTATTGGGGGCCTTCCCCCCACCCCTTCCCGCAGAGACCCGCTCACACGCCCTTGCCTCGACTTCCTGTGGTACCCCTTTCTTTCTCCTCTTATTGTCTTGCGCCGGTGACGTGGATGCCGTCTTTTCCGGTTCGCGTGCTTTCGTTCACCTTCTCAAATATGACGTTTCAAATGCCACTCGCTGAGCTACTTGGAGGCCGGTAGGGGAGGGGGGGGGAGTGAAATGGAGAAAGAGGAGGGGGCGGTGTAGCATCACCATCGTTTTGACCGCCCCCCCCCAAAAAAAAAAGGCATAGCGCCTACAGCCTTCAATGGCCGTGCCATGGGTAGCGGTGGCCATCGCAACAGAAGAGAGACGCCTTTGACCAGGAAAGCTTTAAAAGGGGGGAGAGCAACGAACACGAGATGCACACGTGAAAAAAAATCAAAAGATGCGCTCCAGCGTGTGCCTGGGGGTTCAGAAGGGTCTTCAGCGTGCAATCTTCTAGTGCCCTCTCCTTTCTTCCTCTCTCTGCCCCCTCTCCCCATTCAACAACGCGAGAACTCCTGCTCTGCCACCCACCGACGGTGCCTCGGGGAGAGGGAGGAGGGGGCGACTTGAGCGAGAATCTCCTCCATCTTTCTCCACCAACAAGGGGCGTACACTGAGCGCAGAAACACTGACAACACACACGCTAACACACCGTGTATGGAGAAGGCCCGAGCCCCTGCACGAGGAAAAGAGAGACGATGGGAAAGTCGGGGAGAGGAGAAAGGCCGCTCGTGGAGCTCACACAAAGCTATGCACCGAATCGAAATATTCACGGTCATCAAAAAGATGTGCATGTACACACCAGCAATGGGCCACCCTACAAGAAACGGACCGCCGAGCTCACCAGCTCGCCCCCCTTCTCCCCCATTCCCCGGCCCCCTTCGCCATCACACCACTACCACCGGCAGCAGCAAACCCCCTCTCTCTCTCAAGCGGATTGTGAATCCTGAAACACCTTCCGCAGCAACTGCTCCCGGTCCTGGAGAGCCAACTGAAGGCGCTCTGTCTCGATACGATGACGGTCCTTTTGAGCCTGTATGGCCTGATCGAGGTTTCGTCGCACCGCCTCCGTTTCCGTTCGCAAGTCGTCTTCGCGACTCGCCGAAACCTCTTGCTGGCGGAAGTACTCCTTGATGCCCTGCATCTGCGTCTCCAGTTCCTCTTGTGTATGTCCCACGTCCTGCAGGTCGCCGAACAATTCCTCTGCCCGCACCGCGACCCTCTCCATCACATTGTAGAGGTCATTCATCTGCGATACCATCTCCGATGGAGGCAGCAGGTGAAACTGTGGAAGGGCAGCCCGTGCTCGGGCGACCAGGGCACCTGAACTGCTCTGAACGCTGTTGCACTCCTCACGGAGCAGCGTCAGCGCATCACCCACCCGCTCCCGTTGCGCCTCCACCGCAGCGACTTCCGCCGCCAGCACAGATTCCTTCACCCCGGTTAGCGCGGAGACCGGCACCGTTCCTTGTTTCCCAGGTGGCTTGAAGGCGCGTCCCTCCAGGCCCATCGGAACAATTTGCAGAATCTCGGTGTTCTGTTTCTCCTGCATACCGGTCTGACTGTTGAAAGAGACGATGGGCAGGGTACCCAAACTCTTCGACGCCACTGATCCAAGCTCGTGCTTGCGTCGCACACACATGTTCCAGGCAGTCACCGATGCGATGATCTGGCCCCCTTGGGCAAGAGAGCAGAGATGGACCAGCTGCGACACGGCTTTTCCGTAGTAGTGGTGACGATACGCTCCGCTGAGGGGGATGCTGGAGGGCTCCACATAAGCCTCCCCAGCGTGCAGCGCCATGGACACGCGAAGGCCCCGGTACAGCAGCAGCCCGTTACCGGAGCGCTCCTCTTGTGCCTCGGGCAGTTGCAACAGTGCAGCCGGCCAAGGAACTCGCATGAGCCATTCCTGGCTCTCCGTACAGAAGCGGCACGCCGCTACAGCGTCGGCGAAAGCGAGCAGCATGGACACATCGTCACTGTAGCACTCGTAGCAGCCGTACTCTGCCATCTTCAGACGTAACGTGCTGTACAGCAGCTGCGCAGATGTCCGCATGAGCTCAGGGCCGGAGGCCCACAGGACTCGCCCGTTTGGAACGCATAGACACACAAACACAACGTCCTTCAGTGGCGGCGGAATAGGTCTGGGGCCACGACGTAGAGACTCCTCGAGATTGTCGCTGAAGAAGTAGAGTCGTGATGAGAAGCTGCGCACCGTTGCATCCAACTCGCTGTGCTGGTCTTCCAGTTCCCGCAATGCGCGTCGCAGGCGCTCGTGGGATTCCATAACATGGTCTAGTTGAAGGCTTGTGGGCGCTTTCGTCTCGTGGGTGGGCGCCGTTTCCCCTGGCGAAGGGATACTCCTCAACGCCTTCAGTTGAGCGATGCGGTACGCGATACGTTCGACGTTCACCTTGGATTCCGGATCCTCGAGAATACAGCGTGGGGCGTAGAGCTCCGGCACCTGCTGTAGCTGCGTCCCAATAGGATTGGTGGCCAGATCGGGGGCCACAGCGATGAAGTGATGATAGAAGGTATCTAGATTTGAAAGGATGTAGCTGTTCCACAGCTTTTGCTTTTGAACCACCTCCTCTCGATCGGCTTGCGCTATGGCCAGCTGGGCCATACCCTTCTTAGACTCCGCCAGGGCCGCCTCCTTCTCCTTTCTCTCTTTGCTGAGCGTCTCCTCGTATTCCTTCCGCTGCTCTTCGATGCGCTGCTCTAGCGTCCGCAGTCTCTCCTTGTAATCCATCTCGATGCGTTGCAGCATCGTAGAGGATTGTGCCTCCAGCTCACGGTAATGGTCCTCCAACCCCTTTCGCGACTCGCGCACCGACTTTAGCTCCGCTGTCACTTCGTTGACTCGAGCAGTGAGGCGGTTCTCTACAAATTCGACTTCCCGTATGCCTGCAGCCTTGATGTCAGTGATCTGCGTCTGGAAGGTCTTGGCCAGCTCTGTGCAGCGTGCGGTGGCGAGGCCAGCCTCTGTCTTGTACCCAAGGGACTCGTTCTCTGCCTGAGAGCGAAGCAGGCGTATCTGGCATTCAACAGCGGCAGCAGATTCCTTCTTCTCTTTTTCCAGTTCTTCAACACGCTTCTGCAAAGCTTCATTCTCCACCTGCTTCTCCGCGAGCTGCACTTTGGTTCGTTCCGTAACGGAGTACTCTAGAAAACGAGCATCGCTCTTGGCGTTGCTCAGTTCCGTTCGCAAATTAGAACACAGACGGAGCAACTCCTCTATCTCCTTTTCCTTGAGAGCAATCGCTGCTGCATTGCGTTGTTTTCCAACGGACCTCCACGGTCGTTCTAGGTCTGGACGACAGAATAGCTCCTCGCCCCGTGTAACACCAGTGAGGGTCTTGACGTAGTTCCCAGGAATACGATCCGCGCCATAGACGCCGGTTGTTTTACGACGAGGACTTGGCTGCATGGTGTCCAGCGCGTAAAGCAATCTAGGCGCCTTGTTATACGTAATGTGTAGGGAGAGAGAGATGTGCAGATGTGCGTACACCTTTCACTCGAACCTCTTTAGCCCTTGTATGTAGGTGTCTACGATGCATCTATGTATGGATCTCTAGATCTATATATGCGTGGGTGCGTGTGTGCGGGGGGAGGGAAGGGGGGGGAGGGGGGGGGTTAGATCAGCGGGATGCAGCAGTGGCCCAAGCGTGTCCTGACAGCGGAACTGTCCGTTCGGAGCGATTCAGAAGCGGGCTATTCCTATCGATCGCCGATGATACATGTCCGACGAGAGGAAAGTCAGAGAACACGTCCACGAAAGACGCGAAGGCGGGATGAAAGACCGAGCGAGGATTACGATACAGCGGAGGCCGAACAGCAGCGCAAGCGGCCGCACAATAGTGACCAAGAGCATAGAGCAGGATCAGACGTAGCGAGAACGCAGAAGGAATTGGTGAGAAAGCCCCGTTTGTTGCAACGTCCGTGACCACCATCGGGCAAAAGCTTCGAAGGTGTGAGAGCAGTTGAAGTCGCGATATCCGTCCCCCGCCATGGGTAGTGCCAGACGACGGAGACGCAAACAACCACAGCATGTACATGTATATATATATATATATTGAGAGTGTGTCATATACGCTTATACACCGTGTGCCTCGAGAAGTACCTGCACCACTTGAGGAATCTGCCGGGGGGCTCGTTCAACTTTAAGAACCGCGGGGAGAAGGAGGGGGGATAAGAATTGCCGAGCGAGGCGCCCAACGCTGTGCTCTTTCCAACGACCTCTCTTCCTTCGGTATCAGCTAGAGGAAAACTAAGTGGGATCAGCGAGATCACGAAGGGGATGCAGCTCAGCGCTCACACGGGTGGAAAGGAGAGGAAGCAAAGACGGCCCCTCATGGCATGACGCACGCCACGGCGCCCCTGGTCCCTCCCTTCAACACCGACACACGCCCCTGTGCGTCGAAAGCACACAGAACGATGAAGGAGACAGCAACAAAAACGGGCGTGTGTCCACGCGAGTATACTGCAGGCCTCGTCCCATCCTTCCCGCTCTTTCTGCCCCTCATGGACAAACGCCGGCCAACAACAGCAAAGAAAACTCGGAGGGTCTGCCCGCTCCGACGGTAACCCGCAGCGAATCATGTTCTGCACGGTTTCTTTTGAGTATTGTACATCTACTACACCGCCCGTTTCTCTCCCTCCCCCCACCCCTCACATGCCCATCGTCTATTATCACATTCGCCTCCCAAACCCACAACCTTCAGCAACGAAAAGGAAGGGGGAAATCACCGAAACCGCTACACACACACACGCACACACAACTTTTCAAGGGATGGAGGAAGGAGAAGGAGGGGGAGAGGGGAACAAAAGCCGGTCAGCCCTGAGCTATCGGAAAAAAAGAAGAAGAATTCGCAAGAGCAATTCTACGGTGAACACACGAACATCGATATATACATAACATGGTACATGAAGCGCAGCACCTCCACCCCTCCAAACGTACGCGCACTTTCCCTCGCGAATATCAAAATTGAGATGAGGGAGAAAACGTGCGCGGATAGGCGTAGCCCACCAGAGAAGTTCATGCTAAATCGCACATGGCGTGAGACCCGACGACCGCCCATTCGGTAGTTGCTTTCTCGGGTGAGCGACTGTTTTGAGGCATATGCACAGGCAGCGGTCACATGTTCCTCCCATTCAAGCGGGAACGCGGTAGAATCGCGAGAGCAGGCACACCGTCCTTCATCGAATCAGCAGAGAGAGGCATCAACGTAATCGAGAGCGCATTGCAGAATAGAGAAGCGTTGGGTTGGTCGATAGGTCTCCCTCTCTTGCATCCACCCCCTGCGAACATACACACACACACACACGCAAGCCTATTGCCCCACATTCTGAAGTTCTCTCTCATCCTCTCTCAATTCTCCCTCGCCCCTTACGAAGTCGGAAGAAAGTGCACCTCCAGCGTCTTTCGCAAACGACCCACCTCATCCTTCAGGTTCCGCTCCGTTTCACTGTGGCCGAGCTCCGACTGCTTGAGATCATACTGAAGCGCGTCAATCACCTCCACCTGCTCCGCTAAGCGTGCCCGCAACCACATTTCAGTGTCGTGAGCTGCGGCCTCCTTCAGCTTCATCTCCTTCTTCAACGCGTGTAGCTCCTCTGTGGCCATGCACAGCGCATCGGTTTGGACACTAGCGCGCGCCGCTTCGACGTCTTGGCGATGCGGAATGAAATGGGCATCGAGAATGTCGCTGATGCGAGTGATTTCAGCGTCCTTGGCGACCCTCAACTTGTCGAAGGCCTCGTCTTGCTCCACCACACGGGTGCGCAATTCTTTGACGGTGGACTTGAGCCCGTCCAACTCAGACAGCAGCCTCTGCTCGTACGCCTGCCTCTCTGCCGCTTGAAGGTTTTCTGCGTTACTTACGCGTTCCAACTCCTTGACGGTACGATCCACCGCATCGTTGTGGCGTTGCAGCTCCTCCTTGTGATCGTCACGTTCGCTGTCCATGCTGCTCTGGAGTCGCGCGATCGCCGTCCGTCCGTTCGCTATCTGCGCGTTCAAAAAGGTAACCTTGTCGAAGTGCTCCCGTTCTGTGCGAAGCAGAAGAGCCTCCAGTTCTGAGTTCTTCTTCTCTGCTGCTTCTAGCTCTACTTCGACTTCCTGGAGCTCCGCCTCTGTCTCAGCTAGCGCGTTCTCCAGTTTCTCTACGGCTGCCACGTGCTCAGCACGGGCATTCTCCATTTCCTGATGCAGATACTCCGCATCGAACTTCACTTGTTCAGTCAGCTGCTTGAGCTCGCGTAGTTCATCCTCGCAGGCCCTCTTTTCTTTGGAAGACTGTTCCTTAATGCTCTCGAGCTGTTGCTGGCATTCCTTGAGCTTGGCTTCCAGGCATCGTATCTCCTCCTGCGCTCGGTTCGCACGCTCTCGTTCACCAATCACGTCTTCATCAAATCGGCGCTTATCCGAATCTAACTGGGCATTAAGGAGCTGCAGTAGCGTCACGTTTTTGCGATCCTCAGCTTCACGCCCCTCAAGAGCATCCTGTAGCGCTTTGTTCATCGTCAATGCCTTTTCCAGTTCCCTCTCCAGGTCACGCTCTTTTACCTGGAAGGAATGTTCTGCGGACTCCTTCGACTCACAGACCACGGAAAGTTGGCGTTTCGTATCCTCCATAACAGCCGTCACCTCCACTACCTGCGAACGGAGCTGCTGCTTCTCGTCATGGTTCTGTTGCCGCTCCATCTCCAGTGTTTGTCTCAGCTGGCTTACATAGCTGGAATGATTACCACGTTCCTGCTGCAGAATGCGGTGCAGCTCCTCCATCTCTACCTTGAGCAGGCTTTCCTCATTCAGAAGAGCATCACGCAGGGTACTCAGCTGGTGGATTTGGCTTTCGTAACCGTTACGATCTTCCTGCATGGCCGACGTGACTCGCGTCAGTTGCTGCATGACTTCATCGATGCGGCGATCCTTGTCGCGCATAATACGCAGTTGCTCATCACGGAGAAAGCTCATGCGTTCCTCCTGCTCATCGTGCTGGCGTCGCTCGTTTTCAGACCGCTGAAATTCTTCCGCCTCTGTCTCTAGCGCGCGCAGCTGTGCAAGCCTGAGCTCCTCTGCCTTCACCTTCGCCAACGCACCGCTCTTCCCTTTTCCCTTCCCTTTTTTGGCCGCCATGATGAACGGCGCGGGGTCGGAAAGGAAAAAATGCACACAAAAAACGTCTGGCTTCCAAAAAAAGGGACCAGCTAAGAGAGAGAGAGAGAGAGCGCTGCTCCGTAGCGTGATGGAGTAGGTTTGTACGCACTCAGCCGTGTTGTTTTGAAGCCGCTGTGACAACGTGTTCGGAAGTAAAAGAAGAAGGGAGATATTATAGCCACGGCGTCCCATCGTGGAGGGAGGGGGGGGGAGGGGGGCAAAGCGCTGGTCTTCAGCGGCAGCCCTGCATGCGTTGGGTCAACACCCCTCAGTTTCTTGTTAAGGAAAGGTGGTGGCGGTATTATTATAAAACAAAGCTCTCTCCGTTGACACGGCTGAAGACCTGCCCACCGACAGGAGACAAACATGCGAAGGAGGTGGCACGCCCGGACATCATAATCACCAAAAAGCAGGTGCCTACTTGCCTTCACCCCTTCCTCTCATTTCTATAGTCGTTTATCTTGGAGAGAGGCACGCATGTTAGAAGAATGGGGGAATACCAAACGCAACATACCGTGCTACACACGTATATAAACATACTCATATATATACACACATATATGTATCCGTGAAAATAAAAACGTGATAGCGATAGCTGCGCTTCCTTCTTTGTTCCTCCTCTTCTCCGCTGCTGGTGAATTTTGATGCTGTTTGACCCTGCTGTACGAAAAGAAAAAAAGGAGGTAATTTAAAGATTCTTTTCCGCTCTACCACCCATCCCTCCGTTGATGGTGTCCGCGCACAGGTGCCGAGGTATAGTGAAGCAACTCGGCACGCTTGCCTCCCTCCTCCTTACACGAGTCGGATCCTCTTGTGAGCACAGGTGAAAAAGGAGCCTTGAACGTGTAACGATGGTGAAAGGACTGCAGATGGGCGATGGATGAGGATGAAACGCACAGAGCCTCCGAAAGCATAGACACCGCGGAAACCGCGGTAAGCCGGAAGAGAAGAGGATCACCGTGAAAAACAGATCCCCACCACTCTCAAACAAACAAAATAAGTGATATAGATATATATATTTGTGCGCGGTTCCTTTGCCGCCTCCCGTTTGGGTCGGAGAGAACACTACACCGAAGCATACGCCGCCTCCACACGTCCGAGGGCACCCGCACGCGAACTGTCGAAGCATTTCATGAACTCTTCAAATACTGAGCAAGCCAGCGGAAGCCATCGCCGTATCCCATATTTTTCACTACACTACACATGAACACTTCCAGTGGACGGACATTGGGATCGGTTACCTTGTTCGCCTTGCCCGTAAGAGCGCCGTCCAGCCCCATCTCCATCACCAGCTGCCCTTCCGAGCAGGCACAGCTGGGCATATCAATCTTGTTGCCTAGAATCAGAAATGGTGTCTTCTCCAGTTCCTGCGATTGCAGCAACATGTCCAGTTCGACCCTCGCTTCAGGGAAACGCTGAGGAGTGGCAGCATCGACGATAAAAACTACCCCATCGACCTTTGTGAAATAATCCTTCCACAACCGCCGTGCCAGTTGGTGGCCGCCCATGTCGATGGTTTTCAGCTTGATGCCGCCCAACGTCAGATCCTCGGAGTTGGGGTGGAATGTGGGTCGGTGCACATGTACCTGGTTCGTTGCCAGCTTGCCCAGCAGTGTGGTCTTGCCGGCGTTATCCAAGCCCAGAAACAGCAGCTTTCCCGTCTTGTTCGACAGGCCCAAGTAGGACAGCCAGTCCCAGACCCAGCTGAACCAGCCCATGAGTAAGAACGGCGAGCAATACGTGCAGTAATGAAACCAGATATTCTCTTAACTCTTCAACGGAAAAAAGAGAAACGAAGAAAAGGGGAAAGGAGATAAGAATAATGAAAGAAAAGAGACCGAATGGAAAAAGTCAGCATGAGCATCAACAGGAAAGCCATTTCTGCAGAACGAAAAATTATTTTGCGTGCACTCTGCGGGAAAAGGCCCCAGACAGAATTGCGGCTGCATTGTGACGCCTTGTTGGGGCACACCACAAGGAAAGAGGCGACATGGTGGAGCGAATAGGCAACACTGGACCACGCCATCCATCATGGACGGGCAGCGAGTGAAGAGCAGTCAGTGGAATCAATGGTTACGATTTGACAATCAGCAGACACTTATTTCCCTACGAAATAGCATACCTACTTTTTCTTTAGCTTCGAGCGTCCTTTTGGCCGAGGACGATGCGGATTGCTCCAGGGTCGCTCATTCTCAACATCCCATTGACGCGTGAGAGCCAACACTTTGTGCTCGACCCCCATCACAGTGGCCATGTCGGAATAAGATTTCATCGGCACCCCTTCACAGCACGTATGGAAGATATTCTTCTTCTCAATGCTGAAAAACCTCGTTCGTTTACAGACAGGGCAGCGTTTGAGTATCACATGGCTGGCTTTCAGTAATTTCGTGGGGTCATCTGGATTTTGCCGTCTATATGTTCCCCTAAAGTAGCCGGGATTAACCATCTGTGGACGTCCGTTAAGATTCAAGCCTCCGGGACGTTGCTTCCACGGATTGAAGGCCGTGAGCCGCGACCTTAGAAGAACCCCATAATACCGGAGCATTGGCTGCTGGTAGCATATAAATCAGCAATGAGGCCAAGAACATGGTAAACAACGAAATGAAAAGTAAAAGAAGGAAGAGAACGCAAATATAAAAAGAGGCCCGGAGAGAGGTCGGCATGAAGATCAGCCGTTCTTAGAGCGAAGGTAGCCACGACGAAACTACGTAACTTCCTCTCGGCAAATTACCGATGAATTGCCGAGGTAGAAGATGCAGAATTAAGAGTGATGAATGGTAGCGGAGATACACTGGGGCAACTACGTTTTCAATGATGGTAATCACACATTGCATAATCTGGAGGATGTGGTCTCTCCCACAGTCCCGTAGGGGAGCAAAAAATCTACACAAGACCGAATCACAAGACATCCAGTAGGAAACGAAGGAAACTCTAAATAAAGAGAAAAATTATTCGGCAAGAAAGTCAACACGGCAATATATCTAAGTTCCCCAAAATAGCAGCAATGGTGTTCATCTATCATCATAAGAGCTGTGAAAAAGACGAAAAGAATTATAGCTCCAGCTACCGAGAAAGTTCCGTACCTTCCTCGCGCGCCCGCTTCAGCCTCGATACGGCAGAGATCATGGTGTTGACTTCATGAGCTTCGAAAGGACTGATCTTCGTTTTAGCCTCTTCCAAGCGCGAGAGGGTGTCGGCATCAATAGAGGGGAGGCGCCGCCCTGTTTGGCGACTATTCTCGACCATCCGCTTCAAGCGGTCAAAGCACAGGACCCAGTAATTGGCCTCATTGTTCGCTCTGTTAATAGCAGCCAAGGCTTTCTCTTTCTCAATAATTCGTAGGCCCTCACTGTCACTACGAAGTTTTTTGAGGTTTTCCAGTGCCTGCTTGTATTCACACTTGCGTTTAACCTCCGCCTCCACGCCGATACGGAGTCGAGTAGCTTCCTTTTCGGACTTCTCATACCTGGCACGTGCTTCTTGCAAGGATATCTGGAGCTGTGCCTTGGAAGATTCGGATGCTTTCTTCTCCTCCTCGTACCGGCCGAGTAAAGCCACAAGCTGAGCACTTGCCTGATCCTTTTCTCTTCGTAATAAAGCGTTTTGTCCTTCTAAAAGAGCAAAACGGCTTGTAAACGCCTCCTGTCGTTCAGAAACAACTTGGTCATTTTTGTGTATGGAAATCTTTGCCTCTTTAACGAAGGATGACAACTCCCGACAAGTCGTCTCGATCTGCTCCTTCGAGACCCGCAAAGCTGTCTTTTCGAGCTCTGATTTGGTCAGGATCCCAGAAAGCGACTTCACCAGATAATTTAGTCGGCTTTCCCACCAGCTTTGCACCAGCATCATTTCATCATCAAGTTGTTCGAATAGACCTTTCTCTAATCCATGAGCGAAAGCCCTGAAAGCTGCCGCGTCTGAGCGCGTCGTTTCGAGGACATTCGAGCATTTTTCAGCCTCTGCTGTGAGTGTCGATATGCGTGCCGTCAAATTCTCAATTGATGCATTAAGAGAAAGCCTGTGTTCGTCGGAGGTCGCGAGTGCTGATTGCAAACTATTTGTTTTTTCCTTTTCCGAGGCAAGCTCGTTGGAGATCGATCTAATGTGTTCGGTGAGGGAAGATGATTTACCCTCGAAGTCCATCAACTGATCTTCCTTTTCAGCGAGTAATCGAAGCAGTTCCTCAACTCTGTCTTTTGACGCACAAAGATCACGATTAAGTATATTATTCGTTTCGCTAGCTTTCTGAACTTCTTTTTGACTACCCCACAAGAAGCCTCTAAGTTGGTATGCCTCGCAGTCACGTAAATCAGACCACTCATTGGAGAACCAGTGTACGCACTGCTCATACTTATCCGCGACAGCTCGGCTAATGAACATATCACGGGACTTCGCTTGTACGTCAAGTTGCAGGCGCGAGAGTTCCTGTCGCACCTTGACTGTCGTTTCGCATTCTTCAAGAATCTTCGTATGGTAGCCGGCGTTCTTTTCACTCGTCGCATTCAGCTGTTCTGATAGTTCATTAATCATGGATTGTCGCGCTTCAATTTCCTTCTCGAGATTAGAAATTTCACGCGAGAATACCTCAGCGCGCTCCTCGAAGCGACTCTGCAACAGAACCATCTCCTCATCCTTGTTCTCGATGGTGTTTGCGAGATCTGCTATTTTTGCTTGTAGTTTTGTATTTTCGTCTACCAAGCGGTCCGCGGATGCTGTGACTTTCTTCAACGATTCTTTGGTCTGAAGAAGTTCCGCCTCCAGAGAAGAGTATTGAAAAGACCATTCGCCACCCTGATTTTCACGCTTCTTGAGCTCCATGTTGAGCTGACTGATAGTTAGCTCGTGGCGTCGGATTTCTACATTTTTATCCTTCAGATCGTCTTGCTGCTGACGATGCTTTTCCCGTAAATCCTCGAGAGCCTTTTGTACGCTAGAGTGACTTTGCGAGATAAAACTAGAGTCTCGCTTCAAGGAATCGATTTGAAGGTTAAGACGGTCGATTTCTTTTTTGGCATCAGCGACATCACACTGCAATTTCTCATTTTCGCCTTTACCTTCCAGATTCTGCATCTTCGCAGCGTTCATACGGTCATTAAGCGAATTGATCGTCTGCTCTAGTCGCTCTTCCGACTCCGCGTAGCGCGCCAATGTTGCCTCTAAAGTTTTGATCTCAGTGTCTTTAAGATTCAGCGCATCTCGCAGCTTGTCACCCGCAAGGTCAAGTTTGTAGATCGTCTGCTCCAAGTCGCTGCTTTTGTTCTGGAGCCGTTCCACTTGCGAGTGGAGTGCCTTTACTTCCTCCTCCATTACTTGAGAACCTCGTAACAGTTTCGTGGATCGTTCTTTTTCCACCTGAAGATTTTTGACTAATTCAGTGTTCGCAACTTTCTGAGTGGATAACTCATTTTGCAAGATTTCCAGCTGAGATTGGCATGAACCCAGGGCCTCGTTCATTGATGCTTGCTCCGCAGTCCATTGCTCCTCAGCAGTCGTCCACAGGGCGATGGATGCGTTAGCGTTCCTTCGAACTTCGTCAGCTTCATTTCGCGCCTCTGTAACAGCTGCACGCTCTGCTGCTATTACTGCATCGCGGTTCACGATTTCTTTCTGTAAAGCATGAATTCGCTCATCCAGCTTCGCCGTTTTTTTTATCTCTTCGGTCAAGACCACATTCGCTCGTCGCAAGTCTGCCTTCTCCTGCTCTAATTCAGCCACTTGCTTCGCCAGTGTCTTGCTTTTTTCCTCAAGCTCCTTCGTGAGTGTCTTCTCACGAAGAAGCTGAAATTCTAAGTGTTTCACAGTGGCCATCGTCTCAGCTATTACAAACAAATAGCTTATTTTTTCTTCTGAGACGTTTATTTCCGCTGCATCAGAGAAGATATATTAGTTGGAGACGGGGAAAGAAGCAGAAAGTCGAAGGAAATGCGGATGCGTTTCTATGATGCTCCGCAGCAACATGCCCCGTTGTTCCGCTCCAGGAGCATTTCGAAGCGCCCAAAAAAAGTATACGTGACATGATGCGATACTCAGCGCATGGAGCAAGAGGATATTCCCACTCGGCAACATGATCCTGGAACAGTGAACCTTTTTTATTACAACAAAGGGTTGGTTGATTTGGAATAATCAATTCAACGGGCCACTATAATGGTGACAGTAGAGACGCTATGCTTGACAACTCAATATCGATCAAGACAAGACCGACCTGGAGCGAAATTTTCACCAGCTCAAATGAGCGAAGTCATTAATGATCACCGGCGCACCAGTGGCATGCAGCAATAAATATATATATATATATATATATATAAAGATAGATAGATAGACATCTATCGATACACACACGCATATATGTATATATATATATATATATATATATAGATGGATGTATATTTATATAGTTCTAAATTTGGCTGCATTTCAGACGTTCATGCCTGCCATTTTCACAGTGGTTGCAAAGACCGCCTCGCACCACACAACAACAAAAATATAGATTATGGTGCTCACGAAGTATGATATGACGAAGAAAGCCACTAAATTCGCGATTGATTTTTGCGTAAAAAAGTATCCGAATCAACCAACTCCCTTTTCAACTCTTTCGGCAACGCTGCCTTCACTAAAGAATCCACACTGAGAGAATGCACAACTGAGCACGAAAATTGGTAGGTTGTATGTGGCTTTGGTGAAAAGTAGTCAGTAACAGCTCTCCGCAGATTTCGAAATTCTACATACGTGGCTTCAGCGCACAACAATTTGTTGTTTATCCAGCATGGAAACTTCTCTTGGAACATAAAGAGACCACGAAAAAGGCATGGGAGGTGAGCATTAAACCCTTCTACCACGCTGAATCCATCAAAGCGCACTGCTGTCACTCTGGACGTCAGGGGTTCACTATCCGCCAAGTCCCCAACAGAATACTAGGTGTGTTACGATGCCATCCTCACCTTCTGTGGATTGAGGTTATGTCCTTCTAGCTATGTTCTGAATGCCATGTTTGCGAAATCGCAACCTTATCGAAGAAAGGCTAGAGAGAAGGAGGGGCTCCAGCGAGCATAATTTCTGTAGTTCTTCTCCGCTTTTCGGGAAGGTAAAGCTGTGTTACATGATCGGCAACAGCTGGCCAGTGCCCCTTGAAGCGGCAGTCTGGAAAATTCGCTGACGAGAAAGCTGCGAGGTGAGAGTCGCTGAACATCCCCGCTGATAGCCAACTCGTGGGCTTCATAGTCATCGTACCGGTCTTTGGTTAGCCCTGACGTTCATGATACGCAATTCGTATACTACCGGCATGACCGACAACTGCCACTCCAAGCAAGGAGAAGCCCGGTGCCAACAGCCATCATTCAGGTGTCCGTAGCAGACCCGTGCCGTGTATAGAGTGTGTGCGGGGGGGGGGAGGTCAACGCATGCGATTCGCTCCAAACCGCGTGGTAAAAACAGCGCCATATCACGCGGTTCCCATCGTTCGCTAATCGAGAGTAATGAGTAGAGACATTTTCCAGCAGCAGTTTTCCAGAATGAGCGCTTTCTACTGACAGGGGCTGATGAACGATCAGCCGCCATATGCAGTTATTATTGTCTTTGCATTAAAATTGGGCGGCACCCCAGAGCCATCGCTGATCCCCAATTGGCCTTCGCATCGTACTTGTTCTTTCCCCCTTCCGGAAGAAAACCGTGTCACTCTGCGGTGTTCTTTTTAAGCAAGCCAGATGAGTAACCATTCCAGTTCGATTCCTTTTTTGAAAACGCTTGTGCCCTTAGCGGTGGGTCGCCGGGTTCGCGACAAAGAAAGCGGGGTCTTTCGAACCACCAAATCATTTAGGGGAACCTCCACAACCCCCCAGTCGCCACTCGCTGGGGGATCAGGACATCAAAAGTTGAAGAGGAGCGTTTGTAGGATTAGCAGAGGGGGCCCGAATCAGCTCGCAATGGGTTTCCCATGTGGAGCAAAAAACTGGATGAGCGGCCGCATTCCCCCAGATACAAACGGGCAAATTTTATATTTCAGTAGGTCCTAATTTGCCCGGACCGAGTAAAAAGTCTTCTGACCTCTGCGAAGCAAGGCGTCCATTTCCCTTTGTGCGTTTTGATGGGCGGCTCTCCTTCTAGTTATCAGGCCTCCTTTTCACAATCGGCGCCCCTGCCTCTGTTGCCAGAATCTGTGGTGCGGCCGCCCTTTCATGCCTAGCAAATGTTGACCGTCAATATTTCAGCCACACAGTCCCCATTCCCTGTTGTCGATAGGGCGGGATTTTTTTTATACAGCTGGCTTTTCCTGGTGGCGGCTGTCGGCTTGCCCCGGCGTCCCCTATTCAAAAACCCCTGTGGGGGGGGCGTTCCGTGCTAACAATGAAACGGCCGGTGCTAATGGGGGGAGAAGAGTCCGGAAAAAGTGTTGGTACAGGAGGATTAGGGCAAGCTACACTTTCAGAACACTTTACGCATAGTTTGCGCTTAAGGGTTGCGCACCGTATCCGTTACACTGGAAAAGAACTGAGATGATAACCATGCTCTTTTGAAATGACATCTGCGTACATATACATGGGGAGGGAAACGCGAGATGGCGTTGGGTGGTGGTGGGGGTCTTGGTTCCGGTGGTCGTCCCTTTGCTCCCTATCTTTTGCGCTGGCTTTTTCTTGCCCTGGCGAGTACCGCCCTTCCAATCTGTCGTGGCGCAGGCGGCTCTTCCTCTTACCGAGGCCTTAAGGGGGATATCCTTTCGGTATGCCAGGGGCCTCTGTGGGGCTTGGGCTTCTCTGCATCGTCTCTTGCTAGAGGACCCCCGACAGCTCCACCCAAAACCCCCCCTTTGATGTGAGCATCCCAGGGGTTCTCTGATGCTTCCAGATGTCCTAGCGTATCGTAAGGGTCAAGAGGTCGCTGCATAAGAAAGCCAGGCGCCTGTATCTCAGAAGCCAGGGTTAGGATGCTAGACTTGATGCGGCGCTCGGACCCTAGAAGGCGTTCTACTAAAACGATCCGCGGAGAGATATACTGTCGAACTGGCCTACCAGGGCCCATGCAAACAGGTCGATATTTGTACACCCCATCCTAAGAACTGCAATGGGCTTGGCGCGGATAAGAAACTTTGGTGCTCCTATTTTCTTGAAGCGGGCGACTCTCAGATCTGCGTTCTCCAAGGGACGCATTTCTCTTCTATGGATTGTTTTTCATTTGGCATACCCGGATACCAACACGTTGGTGTCGCGCGGACAGAAAGGTTGGGTGGGGGTGTATCTGTGCCCATCCTGAGGGATTGCGACACACCGTAACGTTTCCTTCTCTTCTCAAGGAAGACGTGGGGGTCGTAGCGGTGACCCTTCGTCCCTGCGGCACCACTCGGGAGATACACATGCTGTCCGGATACGTGCCACTTGGTACGCTGCAGATACGTGATCCTCTCAATGAAGTGACGCTCCCCTCTGATCATTGGCGTGGACGCAAATTCACACAACGATTTACGGGGTGAGAGGGGCCGACCCGACCGGACTGGCTCAATCCTGCTCTACAGAATGGGGGCAATGCGCTCACATGTGCAAACAAAAATCTATCCGCAACACGGCAAAGCACCAATGAACACGCGGCCTTCTTCTCGAACGTCACGCTGACGATGGACTGCTTCCTGAGTGACTGGCATACGGGTGAGACTTCCCCCAAGGACCGCAGCACCATTCTGTTCACGGTTCGCTTTGAGGAGGAGCGCACTCCACTGACGAGTACTGCTACGAAGACGAAAATTTACTTCTTCGGGGAAGCCGACTGAAAGAGATAAAGAATTGCCATCTCCAAGGACGTAAAGAACCACTGATGACAACAGCTTGACTTAAGCCAATCAAGCTTGCAACGATGCATCTGACATAAGCATCAGAAAATGCAACGGCCGAAACACCACGCCTACAGAAACGAAGAAGTAGCCACCACCTCCACACGGTTCATCCCCACAAAGTACCCCCTAATACCACTAAGAACCCGTGAAAGATGCTGCAGCTTTCATAAATCGAGTCATAGCTCCACTGGTAAGACCGTGCCGTTAGGCTCTGCGAACTTCAGGCCCTTCTGGACGGAAAATCTCACGCAACTAGAGACCCCGCTGAGACAAGTCCTGAAATATTCCAAAGAGCATAGAAGTGTTGCAAAAGAGTTCGACAGAAGGACAAGACAGGCTTTTTGTGGAAGGCTGTATCACCCCTTGCATTGTCCATACGCCAACAGACCCACGCTCTCGATCTAAGATCCAACAATGCACGTGCCTCGCCCGCTGACTACGCCTGTGATGGTGTAGGACGGTCGTCCTCTCACGACGAAAGCGCAAGCTAAGCTATTCATGAAAATGTACAAAAAAATCCACAAGGCACAAAGACGCCTCATTACGCGTCCCACCGAAACCCAGCCCCACTCCCTTCGACCCAC
The DNA here is from genome assembly GCA_030849085.1 of Borovskyia barvae. NCBI lineage: Eukaryota > Euglenozoa > Kinetoplastea > Trypanosomatida > Trypanosomatidae > Borovskyia > Borovskyia barvae. The sequence goes on along the minus strand of JASAOM010000912.1, from coordinate 2,751 downwards.
TCTCGATGGACGGACTTGGGGCAGAGCTACGCGAGGTGCAGAACAGATCGGATCCTGGACCCGAGAAGGTTCACGCCGAAAGCCTCAAATCCCTGCCCTACGCTGGCAGACGGGCGCTCGTACACATTTTCAATCGCAGCGTCCAAACGGGCAAAGTCCCGGCGGCATGGAAGACCGGCATCATCATACCTCTGCTCAAGCCACAGAAACCCGCGAATGAACGGGCCTCTTACCGACCAGTAGCCCTCACCGGCAACCTGTGCAAACTTCTGAAGCGCATGATCGCAAGGCGCAAACGATACCTGGTGGAGCCTTTTATTCAATGTGAGCAGGCCGGGTTCCGATCCCACCGGTCTACACTCCACCCCCTCGACCTCCTTCTCCACCAAGTCGTTCAGCACTCACCTGGAGTCAAGATTGGTACGGTACTAGCGAACTATGTCTGCGCTTCTGATTTGGTTGACCACAGTACCATTATGCACGATCTACGCCGCTTTGGGGTGGGCCCCGTATCGCACGCGGTTGGGTTATGTACTTTTGAGGCTGACGCAAATCCCCCGTACGCATTACACAAAACTCTCTCGAATGGCGCCGTCGTCACCGGTGGGGTGCCCCAGGGGTCGGTACCTAATCCTTTTCTCTTTATCCATCGTCATGGAATCCATTAGTGTTGCCCCTGATAGGATACCCGATCTGGATCCTGCCTTCTTCGCCGGTGACCAAGCCTTTCTGAACGACATGTATGCTGCGAAGAAAAGGAATGACACTGGAATGAGACCGGCTGGGATCTTGATTGAAATTGAATTAAGTTTATTGTGTGGACACTTTGTTTGACACGGGGGGCAGCTCTTCAGCCAAAATGGTCTAGTGGGAACCCCCCCCCCTTTCAGGAGGAGGTCTAGGTTCGAATCCAAGCAAGGCAAACTGTTATCTTTACAGGTTCCCCCCTCCTTTTCGGATCGGGGAACCTAAATGTCGAATATAAGTCGTACAGTGTATTTGGTTTTTCGGAATTGGTATTATGGGCTATCCAGAGCAAGGCAGACAGGCTCATCTCCAATGGATCTTACCCCCTTTTTCACTTTTACACGTTTTCGGATTTACCATGTAAAATGGAGGAAGCCGATTTTCTTGGTATTCCGATAGGGTATACCCAAACATGAGATAGAAGAAAAATTTTATATTTTCTTATGTCTATCCATCTCTATTGTCTAACCATTCTTGAACCTATTGCTCCTCTACGATATCATTTATGTTTCCATTCGTAAACCTCACAGCAGCATCGCCACGACCAATTACCTTAACGTGATTTTTGCTAGCCTGCCCACCCACCCCTGCTCGTTCTTAGGGAGGGCATCTCTTTTAATGTTTTTCAGGAAAGGATCATACATCTAACCAAGGGACCGTTAGTCCGTCGTTTCACGAAATGCTCCTCCACTTATTTTTCAAAATTCGACTACCGTCTTTTGCCAGACTATTTTCTGTTCTTCCCTCGTTGTCCTCAAAGAGAACCTAAAGTCTCTCCCCTGGTAGTACGGTTTTTCATGTTCAAGTTTTTAGAAAACGATCCTTTCACTATAACTGTTTTCCGATAGTGTATTGTTGATTTTTAGTTGCCAAAAGATTTTTACCTTTGTGTTTTTTCCCAGATCGGCTCTCTCAGCACTCCGCTGCGCACGGAATCCAGCGAATTCCTTGCTTTAATGGCAGGGAGGTATTTTCGAATGTTGTTCGTCATTTTTCTACCACTAAAGTTGTATGCTCACCTTTCTTTATACCAGAGAGCTTTTTTATTTTTCTATATTTGGATGCCCCCTATTTTTCTGTTCTTAATATTTTTCCTTTACAGATTCCTTTTCTTCATTCTTTGCTTTGCTCGCTTTTCGATTGTATTTTCCTTACTCGCCGCCGGCATGCGGAGGCGAGGTGCTCTTCTCTGGGAGAAATTTGCATTTCCACTTTTGAACAATTATGTTTGTGCCACGTCTGTGCCGCCACCGTTTGAGCTTTCCTTTTTCTCCCTAAAGGGCATCTCACTTTTCTTTTGTTTTACCCTCCAGCACCCTTGAGGAGGGCTTGCTGCTGGCACACCGGGCGCACCATCGTACGTGATGCGCCAAATAAAGGCCAAAAACCCGCGACCGTTCCGCCGGGGCGGTGTGGTGCATCCTCCGTTGTTTTCCCTAACCCCTGTAGGCATTCCGGCTGAGACTTAGCGCCTGCCGGCCCTGTGGTTGCCCGTGTATGCGTGGCCTCGTGCCCTTATAATAAGCGGNCTTTGAGATAACCCGAGTATTACCATGCAGTCTGATTCCTGAAGCGTGGCTGCCTCCTCCTAGGAAGGCGGTTGGCTTCTCAAAGCCACAGTATATTGTAACGAGACAAATGAGCAGCAAGATCGCGCGAAGTGGCGTGGAGTCAATGCGAGCCAGAAAGGGAAACGTGACGCCAGTATGCAAGTCCCGAGGGCTTAAAGCTAATATTCTTCCTCTCCCTTTCCTCCTTTGACTTTTATCTTCGATGAATGGCAAAGCACACATACCACCGTGACATGAGGAGGGTTGGTAGCACTAGGGAACAGGGAACTTGCTTGGGAGGGTGAGGATGGTTTTTTTGCCTTGACGCGGGTTCGATGGCGGACTGGGCGGTATTTTGTGGTCTGGGCCAGGGGTTGGGCTTTGGGCTAGGCCTAGGGGCTAGGGCTAGGGTTATGTGGTTGTTTTTTTGATGGTAATAATGGTGAAGGTATTG
>JASAOM010000911.1:0-28611 GCA_030849085.1 Borovskyia barvae | reverse complement strand
TTTTACCCGACGGCCGTGGAGCGGTTCTCTGGCGGTCCGGCTGGCGATCAGCACAAGGGCGAGTCTATCCTGTTCTTGTTCTTCGGCGGTGTGGGCCTCGCCAGCTTCACGTACGAGCTTTTCTTTCTTGACCTGTGGGACGAGTCGGAAAAATGGAAGCGTGAGGGCAGTGTCGCTGGCGCTGCTGCCGCCGCATCGTTGGACGGTGAGGCAGAAGTGGCAGTTTCGAGTGTGTTGGAATGGGGGCATTGAAATTGCAGCGGCTTTATTTCGTGCTGGTTGGATTTATGAGGCGAAGCGCGCGAAGCTGAAGCTGTGCGCGTTGAAGTGATTCGGGCGGTGAGCAGGGGTATCGATGAGGGACTGCCATCCCCTCTGTCTTCCTACTCTGCTCCGCTCCTCCGGTAGAGCTTGCGGTGACCCGACATGCATCGAAGAAAACGGTAGGCTTTGGGAAGCTGGTGGTTTCATGGGTGGACCGGTTCGCGTTTTGACATGCACGGCTGAAAATATTCTCTTCAAATCCTTCCCCTCGTTCCACCGGGGTTCTTCAAAGAGGCAGTCGACGAAAACGAAAACGGTAGGTAGCGCTTTGTGGGTGAAGCTGTTTGGGTGTGCGCGCAAGGTGGCTTGGTGAGGGGAGGCTGCGGTGCAGAAAAAGATGGACTATATATATATGTATGTATATATGTATTCTCGGGGTGCCTTTGCATAACGCTTTTATTCAGTGGAAGAGTGATATTCCACCCCCACTTTTTTTTGTACTCAAGCTCTTTTGATGCGTGTTTTGGGTTTAGCGGGTGTTGGGGATAGTTGCCAGTGATGCAGAATGCTTCCTCTCTGCGCTAACTCATGACTCTCCCCCGCACATATATATACATGTACTCTGATTTAACGTCTTGGCTGTATAGGTCGCCCCCCGCTCCTCGGTAGCTTCACGTGAATAAGGGCAGCGGTGGATGGACTCCTCGCTTTAGGTGCGAAAGTTGTGCGTTGAGCGTCCGCGAGGAGGAGTGGAGGGGGTGGTGGTGCCGTGGGAAAGGCGGACATCTGTGAGGGATCTGTGCTTTGTCGGGCGTTTGGGAGAGCCAACTTCCGCCTGTTGATCCAGGTGAGCAGTATTGACGCTCACCCCTCCCTTCGTTGTCCTTTCCCCCCTATTTGTTTCACTCAACACGATCCCTAGCTCTGATATCTGTGGTATCCGTACCACCGCAGGGGGTGGTCCTTGTTTTGCTGCGGCGCTGTTTCTTTATCTTTTTAAAATTGGAACGAACGAATGAAACGCCACTGACACAAAGTTGCGTGTTGTGGGTGGTGAAATAATCGAGTGGGACTGTGGGGGACAAAGCATGGTTTGTGCGTGTGTGTGTATGTGGGACGGTAGACTGCACGTACGGGGACAGAGATGTCAGACTTTTTTTTACGTTCACTGCAGCTACTCCCCACGCCTTTTCTCTTGGTACTCCTTCCCCGCCTCCGCACTTTTGCTGCTCCTGAGACTTGACGTTGTGTCTCTTTTTCCCCCTTCTTATCCTTCAAAGGTCAGCTACTCGTTGAGGATAAAAATGGAAGACACCTCTGCATAATATGTATGCATATATGGATCGATAGTGCTCGTCAGCGTCTAATGAGTGAACCACTGGAACGCAGAGAAGATGCCACCTGTGTTTTTCTCTTTTAGTTTTTACTTCTTTTCAATTTTCTTTCATCTCCCCATCTTACGGTTCCACACATGATTCGTTGTTATCAATGAAATGTGGAAGGAGAATCGAAGTTACCTATTTCTTTTCTTTTCGTGTTGAACTATCGCGCTCTCGCACGTCGGACTCCCGTATCTGAACCTACAGATTTACGAGCGGGTGAGGAAGGGGGTGGAATGGGGTGGAGGAGGGAGAGAAGCGAGGGAGGAGGGGAAGGGAATCACCTCAATGCAACCAGGTCAGCTTCTCTCTCTTTTTCTTTTTCTTTCCGCCGCTGTGTCGGAGCGTTTTTTATTGATTTTCTTTTTCTCCTTCTTTAAAAATTCGATTCTGTTTCCATTTTTGTGGTTGGCCATACGGCCTTGCCCTCTTCCTCTCCCTTCCTCCATCCTCTCTCTTTCTTTCTCTCCTTCCGGTTCGTCTATATTTTCGTAAGGGTTTCTGGCAGACAAAACGAGAAAAAAGTGTATGTGAAAGGAACTGCCTTGACGAGTGAGCTGCAACCTTTGTTGTTTTTTATGTTTACACCGTGAAGCTTTCCTACCACGTCGAGCGCCGCTGCTGGTGGTTAAAGGCTCCTAATGCGGACCGTGTTGGTTGCGGCACATGCGTATATGTGTGTGAGTGTGCCGCTGTTGTCCGAGTAACTACGCCACTGCGACAAGTGGATAACGTCGTGGTGCAATATGACTTTAAAAAACGTTCTGTGGCAAGAGAGGGGTGGGTGGGAGGAGCACGTCTGCTGCCCCATGTGGCCCCCTCCCCCCTCTCTCTTCTCCTCCTTCATGTGAAACAAAATATATGAGAACGACTGCAGAGTCATTCGAAAAAGATGGCATTTAGGCTGTATAATGCTGGAGTGCGTGCCCTTCTCTTCGCCGACGCTGCGTCCGATGACCCGCCCTCACCTGCTCCCCGTACGCGACCCACGACGCCTGGCAAAGGGGAAAGTGATACGTGAGGAGACGGCGTCTCCTACACAGGCTGCTCTTTGATGACTGATGACAGTTTTGGGGTAAGTGAGGTGCAGAGACACCTGCTTGGGCACCCGAAGAAAAGAAATGTGGTCAAGCGAGAGGGAGGGACAGCGTGGCGCTCGATGACGCTTTATTCACTGCTACTGCCCCCCCCCCCCCCCCCTCCCCCCCTCGATTTTGGGCAGCAGAGGAAGTAAAAGAGAGAGGGCCCAAGGGGGACTGCAGAGGAAAGCTTGGAGGAAAAGGACACCCTCACAAACGGTTCGGAAGAGTTGCGCATCGTGTGTGTGCATAGGTGTGGCCTCGAAGCCATACGCGTCGCCTAGGAGGCCGACGTACGCGCCACCGATTGGAGAGGTAGCCCACCAGCGTGCCCCCCCGTGATGCTAGTAGCTCACTGGGCCACAGGAATGGGTGTAAACGAAAAATTATAATGCAAAAACGCTTTTCTAAATTCTTGTTTAGAAAAAGAAGAAAAGACGTGGATCTAGTTTTCCCTTCAGGAAGTTTATTTTTCCATTAAGATGCGATCATTGTGGCTTGTCAAGGGCTCTCTTTCTCGAGTGAAGGGGTGGGGCTTTTAGGGGAACCCCTTCCTGGGCTGCATCGCGTTCCCTGCCCTTCACCCTCCCACACCCCAACGTCTCCATCGGCCTCGTTGACGAGACCTTTCATGGGCATGAGTTGCCCTGACCAGCAACGTGAGAAGTGGCACACCCCCTAAAACGCCTGACACGGTTAACCTCCCACCTTTTTCGGCTCGAAACCTTTGCGCTGATTTCTATCGAGCTGCTTCTCTTGCCCGCCTTTTAAAACTTTACCTCCCCCTCCTTTCTCCCCTCGCCTTTGTTTTCTTTCCCCCTCCTCCTTTCTCCATGACTTGTTATCCAATTCTTGATTACTTGTGCGATGGCACGACGACACGTCCTGACGCTTGCCCAACCGGCATCGCTGACGACGTGTCTTTGTTCGAGCCTCCCTTTCAGACTGACCGAACGCCTCACAGTGGATTGCCGATTCCCGACCTCCTCGCCGTCCTCCGTTTTTTTTCCCACCCCTCTTTATTTTTCTCCTCCTCCTCCTTTCTGGCCTTCGTCTTCTTTTCCCATGCTGGCAAAAAGGGTGATTCATTGCGTCTCTCAACGTGTACCTTCTGTGTAAGCGTGTGTGCCCACTTCTCTCTCGCTCCCTCTTGAAACAACAACACATTTTCCACTTAATTCCTCATGTCTTTCTTCGATTTGCTCAACGAGCGTGCAAAGCGCTCGCTGCTCTGCGTCGGTCTCGATCCTCGCGCATCGACGGCGGCAATGGCGGTGACGGAGTGCAAGCAGCTGATAGAGCAGACCAAGGAGTACGCCGCTGCGTATAAGCCCAACGCAGCCTTTTTTGAAGTTTACGGGCCAGAGGGCTGGTCCGCGTTGGCGGAGGTGATTCGCGCCGTTCCTGCTGATATTCCGGTGGTTCTGGACGCTAAGCGTGGCGATATCGCCGATACGGCTGACGCGTACGCCGCTTCTGCCTTCGACCATCTGCGTGCACATGCCATTACTGCCTCCCCGTATATGGGCGGCGACAGCCTGCAGTCATTCTTACGGCACGCGGATAAGGCCGTGTTTGTGCTCTGTAAGACCTCCAATAAGGGCAGCAACGATCTGCAATGTCTTCGTGTGGGGGATAGATTCCTCTACGAGGCTGTTGCGGAGCGTGCTGATGGGGTGTGGAACGCGAATCATAACGTGGGGCTTGTTGTTGGTGCAACTGACCCAGTCGCCTTAGCGCGCGTGCGAGCGCGTGCTCCTACGCTGTGGTTTCTCGTGCCCGGGATCGGGGCTCAGGGAGGTAGTTTGAAGGCCAGTCTAGAGGCAGGTCTTCGCGCTGACGGGAGTGGAATGCTCATCAACGTCTCTCGCGGTCTCGCCCGCGCTGCAGACCCCCGAGCTGCAGCGAAGACGCTTTGTGACGACATCAATGCCATCCGCTTTGCGAAAGGGGCATCCGTGGAGCTTGCCACGGCGCTTGTAGAGTCCCACTGCGTGCGTTTTGGCAACTTTACGCTCAAGTCGGGCAAGTCGTCCCCCATTTATATCGATCTGCGTCGTCTTGTCACGTACCCCAGTATTATGCGGCTCGTGGCACGAGAATATGCCAAGGTGCTCCGCCACTACACCTTCGACCGCATCGCAGGCCTCCCCTACGCCGCGCTACCCATCGCTAGCGCGATTTCGAATGAAATGAATGTGCCGCTGATTTACCCTCGTCGTGAGGCGAAGAGCTATGGCACAAAGGCGGCCATCGAAGGGGAGTATAAGAAGGGCGACCGCGTGATCATCATCGACGATCTCGTCTCCACCGGGGAGACAAAGGTGGAGGCCATCGAAAAACTGAAATCGGTGGGGTTGGAGGTCGTGGCGGTTGTGGTGCTGGTGGACCGGGAGATGGGAGCGAAAGCCTTTCTGAACAAACTAGGGTACAATTTCGAGGCTGTTGTGGGTCTGTATCAGCTCTTGCCGCTGTGGCGCAAGAACAATGCCATCACCGGCGCGCAAGAAGTAGAGGTGCGGGCCTTCCTTGGACAATGGAAGCAGAGTAAAGTCTAGGGGAAGCAAGTCGACGGCTGCCCTCTCCGTCGATAGGCGTGGGCGGTAGTGGTGGTGGTGGTGCTGCTGCTGCTGGCGGTGGGCTACGAAAGTGTTGTGGGAGCTGGAAGAACGAAGGATGGTCTGTATGCCGAGGAACCGTTGAGGGAGTGTGCTGGTGTAAGACGACGAGGAGAGGATTGCCCCTGATCTCTTGTGAGGCCTCCGGCGCTGAAACTCTTCTTCTCTTCCTGTCAAGAAAGGAAGGACGAACCGCTCTCTTTTTGCTCTTTGTACTTCCCCGCCCTTTCTGTTTCTCTCTACGTCGTGCACTTCATGGAGTTGCGCATACCTTTTTCAAGCTCCCTACTCCTGTGACGGAGAGGGTGGTTGTGCAAGCCATCTAGCTCTTACTCCTCTCGGCTGATGGACTTTTTCAACTTCTGCCAGAGAATTTTTTGCCATTTCACCTGTGTTAGCTGTTGTGAGGGTTGTCGTGGCCCTCAGATTTTTTGGGCGTTTCCACTTTCTGCAAGGCCCCTTCTTGCCCCATTCCCTCTCCACATTTTTCTCGTTCTCTGTTGATGGTGTGTTTGGGGGTCAATACGAATTGACGGGGTTTCTCCTCCCCTTTTAAAGTTTCGATCGTGCTTTCTAGAGCTCTTCTCTGCCCATTATCACCCCGTTGTCTTCCTCTTACTCTTTACAAATAATAATAAGGAATAAATGCATAAGTATATATGATAGCTGAGGTACGTGGCAGGGTAATCATAGGAACGACTGTTTTCTTTTTTGCCTTCGTTTTCGTGGCACTCAGCCCTTCGTTTCTTGCCCCCTTCCCTTTCTCATTGAGAAAGCTCTTTGTAATGGCTAACCCTCTTAGGTCTAAGCACTCCTCTTCCGTGCCCTGGACTGCTTGTTTCTCCTCCCCCTGACACGCACGTACCAGCACAATGGTGCCGATCGCATTCGTCGTTTTGCGCCTGTGCATCTCAACTCCCATTTTATGCTCTTTATTTCTTCGGCACGGCCGATCGAGCTCGGAATGACGCACGCTTTTGAAGCGCCTTCTGCGGAAAAGGAGGAGAAGGGGGAGGGGAAGGGGACACGCCCTCGACATAAACTTTCTCCCTCCTAGTGCAATGCATGTCTTTCAGATGAGGGTACACATGCGTGTACAAACGCGCGCGTGTGTGTGTGTGTGTGTGTGTGTGTGTGTGTGTGTGCGTGTGCGTGTGCGTGCATTATGGAAGGCCTAGAAATGAATTCGTTTAAAGAATCGATGCGAAGCGGAGGCGTGTAGATAGCGCGTGGAAAAGCGTAGGGGAAACACAAGAGGAAGTAATGGGCTTTCCCTTTCTTTACCTGAAACATCTGTGCCGAACGCAGCTCCCTGTTGATTCGGAGCCTGCGAAGCGGGAGTAAGAAGCCAATAAAAAAGCACAAATCGTAATGTAACGTTTGTTCGGGGGACCGACGCAGAAAGGGAGAAGAGAGATAGAGAGGGAGATGCCCCCTTTTTCGAATTTGAGCTCTTCTTCAGGAGGATAACACAAAAATATCTCACCGTTTCTCTTTTTCCTCCCCCCCTCCCTCAAGGGGCCACACCCGTGAGGAATCACAAACACCGCCGTCGGCACCTCCCGGAAGCGTGCCGTTGGCCGTTGGGCTTGACCGATAAAAGGTACTTGTAGCAAAGAACAACGGAAGCCAAAGGAAAGAAGAGACAGCACAAGGTAAGAAGGGAGGAGGAGGTATTCGAGGACCATTTCCGTCCTCCTCCTCCTCCCATCCCGCCTCCTCTCCCGAAGCGGTATCGATCTCTCGACAATGCGCACGCACCGCTTTCCTCCTTCAGGCTCCCGCGTGGCGCATGTGCAGAGGGCGAATGCGATGGGCCAGCCACGATGGAAAAGAAAAAAGGCGAGGAGAAGAATGGAGACGTGCGACTTGATAAACGAGGTGGCTGCGGTGCAGCGTCGCGTCTACGGGCGTCGCCAGGGCAGTCTGCCCGAGTGGCACCGTGAAGGAACAGGAAAAATGTTAGAAAAAAGGGAAGGAATGAAGCATGGAAGGGAACACGAAAATATGATGGAAGGGACCCTGTAGCCTCTCCTCCCCCCCTTTTTCGTCGATTCCTCCCCAACTTTGACGGCTGCTGCCACTGCCTTCCTCCTTTCCCCTCTCTGCTCTTCGTGTTCCCTTTCAGTGGGTTTTGTGATGGTGTGCTCGCCTCCCTTTCCTGCCTCGCTGCTCCGTTTTTTTTTTCCTCCCACTCCCTCCTGTGTGGCGGTGAGAGAGCATTCTCTATTTTTTTTTGTATCACTTCCCACGTACGCCTTTGCTTCCTTAACTCTCCCTTGAACTCTTTCCAGCTTCATCCCCTTCAGCTCCACTACGGGTGCAGCAGACATCCAGCGTCTACACACATCGACTCCCCTTCCTCCTGTTACAGTGTGCAATACCCAAACTCATCTAAACATAAAGCATTCACACACATTTCGTGAGGATTTGTGAAGTACCCGATAAAAGTGAAAGAAGCAGTCACACAATACGAACAAGCAGCGGGAGGGACTTCGTTTCCCATCTTTTGAACACTTTCTTCTCTCTCTCCATCTATTTCTGGGTCCTCCTCCTTCTTCTCTCTCTCTCTCTCTCTTTTCTGCTTCGCGAGGTTCCTCAGCGCAAAGTTTTACCGTTTCGATTAAGGGCACCGTCTTTCCTCCCCCCACCTCCTCTACTGATCAAGATAAAATAAAGGGACTTAAGTTGAGAGAAATAAGAGAGAGAAACAGTATTCTCATCCCTTCCCATCCGTGAACGCATCCTTTTGAATATCTTCTCCTCCATCATGACTTCCTTCACCCCTGTCGCGTCTCTCAAGGGCCGCAATGTGGCCTCGGCTGAGCAGTTTACCCGAGCCGATATCGACGCGCTCATTCGGCTGGCGCTGGACATGAAAGCGCACATCGAAGCTGGTAAGACGATCGATGTGCTACACGGTCGCGTCATGACACCTCTTTTTTTTGAGGATAGCTCTCGCACCCTCTCCAGCTTCTGTGCCGCGATGATGAGGCTCGGTGGCAACGTGGTGAATTTCAAGGTCGAGTCGTCGTCTGTAAACAAGGGCGAGAGTCTGCAGGATACTGTGCGTACACTCGACGCGTACAGCGACGTGCTTGTCTTGCGCCACTCAAATGAGGCAGCACTAGGGCAAGCGATGGAGGCCGCTATCCATCCTATCATGAACGCCGGTAACGGTGCCGGTGAGCATCCGACGCAGGCACTCCTTGATACGCTGACGATACACGCCGAGCTCGGGGCAGTCGACGGCATCACCATCGCTCTGATTGGGGACCTCAAGAAGGGCCGCACAGTGCACTCCTTGCTGAAGCTGCTCACGCACAACTATTCCCTCAAGAAGGTTTACCTAGTCGCTCCAGCGGGTCTCGAAATGCCGGTGGATGTTTTAGATCGTATTGCCGCGGACGTGAAGGAGCGCGGCATCGCGATCGCCCAAGTGAGCAGTCTCTCGCCAGCGATCGTCGCGGACTGCGACGTCCTTTATGCGACACGTCTGCAGAAGGAGCGCTTTGTTTGCTCTGTCTCCGGCGATGCGGAGGCATTAGTGGCCTTCGAGACGGCAAAATTGGGTATCCGAATTGACAAGGCTCGTCTGGTGGATGCCAAGCAGAAGATGATCGTCATGCACCCTCTCCCACGCGTGGATGAGCTCAGTACCGACGTCGACAGCGACCCGCGGGCAGCGTATTTTCGACAGATGCGGTACGGCCTTTTTATGCGCATGGCCATCCTTTTCAGCGTACTCGCTTAACATAAGAGAAAGGGCTGATGAAAACATGAAAAGCGGAGGAGAAAAGTAGAAGACTCGAAATGAAATGTAGAGGGGATGGAGAATGGTTACCACTCCAGCGACTATCTTCTCTCTTCTGTCCACTTTTACCGATGTCACTTCTTCCGAGTTCGCCAAGTCTGAGGACTTCCTTGCGATGCTTTATGGAGTGCAGGGCTGTTCGGATCCAAGGTGCAACGGCCTGAAGGAGGGGGGGGGAACCAACTGAAAGATTTATGAAAAGGGGAAGGAGGATATATGGAAGAGGGAAAAAGGTGACCTATGCGCGCATGTACGCTTTGCGACGCAACGCCAAGTTGACGGTGAATGGGATTCGCTTCTTCTCTCTGCGTTTTCTCTCCGCGTCGCCCTCTTTTATGCCCCCCCCCCTCCCTTTCCCTTTACCGTAACGAAGGGAGGCCTCTCCATGACGGGACGGCGCTCCTTGACCACTTTCCTTCCTTTTGTGTGTTCGGGGTGGGGGTTTAAGAGGAAAGAGAAAGACACGTTGTCTCGCTATGCTGTTTTTTTTTCGCTTGGTTTCACTGCCTTTTTTTGCCACTCTCAGTCTTTTCGTCGATGCTTTTTCTCCCTCTTCACACAAGTTTGCCGGTGAAGGAAGAGGTGGGGAGGAGGAGGAGTAGAGGGGAGGAGACGACGGAGAGAAAATGATGGGCTGGGTGACGATGGCTCCCACGAACAGGGAAGGACCTTTTAAATGTGATGCAGTGAAGCTTTTCAGCGCCGCGGTGATAACCGATCAAATTCTTGTGCGTCCTCTCCCTCCCTCCTCCCCTCACACACACACACACCTGTACGCACTCTGGGTATGTAAAGCATGCCGGAATAGACGGAGGGTGGATGCGCTGCGTCAAGTAGATGGACATGCCAAGCTTCGGTGATCACGCGTCTGACTTTCCCCTCACATACTTTTCTTGAATTCTCGCTTTCTTCATGGGGGCTGTCAACTTCATCGAGTCCTTTTTCTTTTCGTGGGGTTTCACCTGATTCCGGCCCGAGGGAAGACAGAAAGGAAAGGGGAGAGTAGGATGTTGCTTTTGGGTAGGTGTCTGTGTGGATCTCTGTATATTCAGGAGAACATCTCCTTCGCCCACCAGACCTGTCGCCGTCTCCGGTGGTGAGGGAGGCTGCTTTTTTCTCCCTTTCCTTCTTGTGGACTCCTCACGGGGGTCGCTGGTGGTGCTTCGGAAAGTAACAAGCCTCTTTACCTCCTCGCCTTTATTTTTCCTCGACAAAGTCAAAGCGAAACTTCTGTGACCCTTCAAATGGTCTTACTCCTCTTCTCTATTTTATCTCTCTTCCCTGAGTCCCGGGCAACTTTCTCTACGTGCCTCGCCTGCCAAACCGCTGCTGGGCCTTTTGGCTTCGCTACTTCTTTCCCTCCCCCGAGAGCGCCGCACCTTTTGCGTTCTTCCGCGTTCCACACCTCAGGACCCATGCAAAATTTTGCCCTTCCGCCTTTCGACCCCCTCCGGTCTCTCTCTTTCCGTCCCCCATTCCGGTTCGCGCGTTTTTTTGGTTTCGCACGGACGATGCTTTCGCACGTTACAGCCGCTTAACCCCTCCCGTTCCGAAGCTCGAACATCTTTCCCTCTTCTTCTTTTGCGCTGAAGACCAGAAGTGAAGACTCTTCACATCGCTTCATGATGAGCCTCCAGGTGAATATCCTCGGCAACACCTTTGCCAACCCCTTCATGAACGCGGCTGGTGTGCTGTGCAGCTCCACGGAGGACCTCGTCGCCATGACGCAATCGAGCAGCGGCTCTCTTGTATCCAAGAGCTGCACGCCTGCCCCTCGTGAGGGTAACCCCTCGCCGCGCTATCACGCATTGCCTCTCGGCAGCATCAATTCAATGGGCCTGCCCAACAAGGGCTTCGATTTCTATCTCGCCTACGCGGCAGAGCAGCATGACTACGGCAGGAAGCCACTCTTCCTTTCCATGTCTGGCTTCTCCGCAGAGGAAAATGCAGACATGTGCCGGCGGTTGGCCCCAGTGGCGGCGGAGAAGGGTGTCATACTGGAGCTAAATCTTTCATGCCCCAACGTCCCCGGCAAGCCGCAGGTAGCCTACGACTTCGAGGCGATGCGCCGCTATCTCGAGGCCGTCTCGGCGGTGTATCCGCACCCGTTTGGGGTGAAAATGCCGCCATACTTCGACTTCGCCCACTTCGACGCCGCCGCAGCGATCCTCAACGAGTTTCCGAAAGTGCAGTTCATCACCTGTGTCAACAGCGTCGGCAATGGCCTCGTCATTGACGTGGAGACGGAGTCTGTAGTGATAAAGCCTAAGAATGGCTTTGGTGGGCTTGGCGGCCACTACGTGTTGCCCACAGCGCTGGCTAACGTCAACGCTTTTTACCGTCGCTGCCCCGAAAAGTTGATCTTCGGGTGCGGTGGCGTCTACACGGGCGAGGAAGCCTTTCTTCACATACTCGCTGGCGCTTCCATGGTGCAGGTCGGGACGGCACTGTATGAGAAAGGTCCTGCCATCTTCGAATCGCTGACGGCGGAGCTGCGCGAGGTGATGGCGAAGAAAGGCTACAAGACGCTTGACGAGTTCCGCGGGAAGGTGAAGACGATGGAATAAGAAAGGGTAATATGGATTGACAAATGGAAGAAAACCGTAAAAGATCAGAGATGGAGGAAAGAACTGGCAAAGGGGTAAAGGAGGGGTGGGTGGGCAGAGAAGATGAACAATAATGTTGCAGAGAGAGAGAGAGAGAGGGAAAGCGGTGCGGTAGAGTGAACAGCGAGGGAGGGGAGGGGGTGGGAAAGGAGGATTGTAGAGGGTCTCAGAGAGGAAGAATGCCACACTGTAAGGAGAACTACCCCAACGCGTGGATCGCTCATTTCTGACCGTTTCACTTCCACCGCCGTGCCACGTTGATGCGTGGCTCCTCAACGTTACGTTTCTACGTCTCTTTCTCCCTCTCTCTCCATTCCTTCGTGTCGCTATTTTTTTTTTTGAGGATGCTGCTCATGTTTTGGAACATACAGTTTTGGTCTGTCACAAACTTTTCCAATTTTACGGGATGAAGCACGCCGGCGTCGTTCTCCCCTTCTTTATTCCTCCGTCCCGACCTACGCTTCAAAGGCCCCCTTCGAAGTTTCTCAGGTGCGCCTCTCTTCTTATTTCGTCCCGTCTCATCTCCCTTTGCGTTGGTCTCTCTCTTTTCTTTAAATATGGCAAGAAGTGAGCGTGACGCATATACGTTCCTTCGCTCCTTTTTTCTGTTCGACAGTTTTCATTTTCTACGCTTTTTTATCGCGAGGACGCATCACCTCGTGATGATGGTGTGAGCAAGGAGAGGAAAGAAATGGACTCGTGGAGTTACTCCCCCGTCACTTCTTTTTGCCTCTCCGCCCCTTTCACCGTCTTCTCTTGCTCATTCTGACGAGCATCACGGTGTGGTGGTGGCATGCTCTTGAAGTAGGAGAGAAAGGGAAGGGGAAAGAGGAGGACGCTCGTTTGGCTAATGTAATATTATATAAAGTGAGAACGCAAGCATTCATAAAGGAGTGTGAAGACGAAATAGCGATCGTTTCCGTGGTAGATGGGGGCGGGGGTGGGGACTCTCACCATGAAGAGCATCCAGAGTGGAACTGGGAGAAAATAGGTAAGAGCGTGGAGAACCCCCAATGGATCCATGCATGACGAATGGAGAGGTCAAGGCAATCCTCTTCTCTACTGTTCTCTAACCCCTCTCTGCCCGTCTAACCATCACTTTCGGGTGAGGGCTGGACGCTACCAGCGCTCAAGTCTATTCTCTCATTTCTTGCCGGCGCTATGGGAGAGTAGCGCGCGCGAGGTAGCTGACGTGCGTGCGCGTAAAGAGGTTCTGATGATGATCGTGTCGAAGGAAGGCGAGGGATCAAGCCATAGGCGCCACCACTCACTCCTCCCTCCCTTCTCCCCCCTCTCTTTTCTTCTCCCCTTTATCCTTTCGACGTTCTTCCTCCTACTCCCTTTTTTTTTTCATGGCTCGCTATGGAAAACCGGCGGTGGTGGCGATCTCTGCAACGGGTTTTGCATGACACAACGTTCAGGAATACCTCGCCTCCGGGACATCACGCACACTCACAGTGCGGGGAAGACACATACACACCGACACACACACACGCATACGCGCAGCCACAACCAACCCTCCCCGTTGGTTAGCGGATACGTCAACTTTTTTTTGTGTTTTCGAAAGGCAAGGGTCGTTTCGGACCTCTTCGAGCTGGTCACACACAACACTTCGGATTCGCTTATCAGAGTTTTCGCTGCTCTCTTTTTTTTTTTGAGGGCGGTGGCGCACCTATTCTTCTTTGCTCAACGATCCGCTTACGCATTATAGTATATATATATATCTTTTCCTTTACTTCGGACTCTCTCGTACGCGACTATAGCGTCTTCTTCTATTTCTGGTCCTTGCGTTACTCTCGCTTTTTGTTTCTGCTCCTTCTCCTCGCCCCCCTCCTTTTTGGTGTTGCTGGTGTTTTAAGGTTGCCTGGATTCGCCTCCTTCATCTTCTCAGCCAGACGTACATTATTATATATATATATATATTGCGAGAACCTTCTTCACTCCTTCCTCTCTCCGCGTGGCACACCATATAGTCTTCCGTGTCTCCCTCTAGGAGTCGCCTCCACCCCCCTTCACCCCACTACTACATTTTCTCCGTTGGTGCGTGCGCACCCAGCTGCAAAAGAATCATGCTGCGCCGCTTTTTTGGCCGCCCTGCTGTGGTGGTGGCGGCAACTTGCCAGCCGATGCGTGCGGCGCACAGCATTGCCGTTATACAGAACACGACGCCTGCGACCGTGGCGGAGAAGCTGGGTAGCCCCGTCTCGAGGGAGGCAGTCGCAGCAGCCAACAAACTCCCGGCTGCCATGCTGGAGAAGGCCTGCAACCCTCGGCTAGTTGCCTTCACCGAGATAGATCTCGCCCGCACGCGTTTTGCCCCCCTCATCTCCACCATCACAGACACCGTCGATTTTAATCACATCGAGCACGAGGTCGCTCGGCGGTACCAGAAGGATCTCGGCAAACTGAATCCCGTCCCGGGCGCCTTGAAGAAGTTCCGCGAGACGGATTGGAAAGATGCTCAGTCTATCATGACGTTCTATGAGGAAACCATGTATCCTATTCGTATGAAGCACCACGAATACAAGGACTACGAGCTTACCAGTTTTCATATCAAGGATGTGCTGAAGCGCGGTTTGTCTGCCTTCAAGCAGGACTTTCTCGATCAGCAGAAGGCAGAGCAGACGAAGGTCAAGGCACACATGAAGAAGTGCGAGTCTTTTTTGGAGGTGGCTGTGAAGGATGCGTTTGATACGGCCGTCTGTAACGACATCGTCAACATTCTCCGCATTGGTGGCGAGACACACGCCCACGCACATCGGATGGCCTTTAAGGTACTGGAAGATATGAACATGATGAAGATACCTTATAACGCTGCCACCCGAGAGCTGCTGAGGGTGATCGCGTTCAACGACGGCCCCTTCGATGACTCCCCTCTGCTCTTCGAGATGATCGAGTACCCAGAACGTGGGGAGGTGACCGTAGGGACGGGATCGCTGGAGGCGATCAGCGACAACATTCTTAAACTGATTAGCAACCGGCACCAAACTCCATTAGACGAAGGAGCACTGATCCGCTCCACCGAAACACACCCGAACTTGCAGTGGTCGCCTGAGTAGTGGGAAAAGGGAGGGAGGGAGAGGGAGGGGCGGGGAGCCGGTGGGGGTCTGCAGTACGGCTTTGCGAAGGACGCACTGTGCAGGCTATTCTCTGAAAAGGGCACAATTTCGCACATCGGACTTGATGTCTCTGCAACGTGAGGGCTGCGCCCCGTCCTCCTCCTCCTCCTCCAAAAGAAAAGATCTTCCGTATACTTAGGGCTAATCTGCGGTATCACTGAGGATCTCGAGAGGCACAAAAGATCGAAAATTTCTTCTCTCCATGGTTGGATCCTGCCTTATCTCTCTCTCACTTTTTCTCCCCAAGCCGCGCCGCAGAAAACTTCTCTTCTTTTTTTCTGTTGCAATGCGATAACGCTAAATGGGTACCGAGCATCGTTACAAAGCATGTAATCTTTCGCAATGTGTGTGGGTGCGTATGTGATAGCGGTGCCAGGAGAGGACTGAGGAGCCTGCGTAATTCCTCACAGAGAAATTATAGCATCTGCCTTCTCTTCTCCCTCCCTCAAAACCAAGCATACAACCGGGGACGTGTTCGCCATGGATGCAGGAGAAAAATGGGAGGCAGAGACAATCGGAAAAAGAGGAAGATGGAGATTATCCGTCACGGCAAAAAAAAGAGTGGGAGGAAGATGGATCTGCCGGTCCTCAGAATGATATGGGTGGGGGGAGGGTACTGTGGGGTACTTGGAAGAATTGATCAATAGGCTGCCCGTGCGCGGAGAGACACAGAGAGCTTGTTGAAGGAGGCGCAGATGGCGACGTATCGTTGATGCGTGTGTGTGGGGGGAAAAGGTGGGGGGGGGCAAATGAGGCTTTGAGTCTTTTCTCTTCGCCGCCCTTCCCCTTTTGTATCTCTCTCTCACGTACCCTCCACATCGCTCTCGGCCTTCGATAGTTCTCTCTCTTTTACCTTCACTCCCATATGGGTGCGCACGCTTTTTTTTGATCTGAACATGGGCGAGTATTAGCAAGTTGATCGTTTCTACCTGAAGGTCACGTATCGGAACACATCAGGAACAGATACATACGCCATCGATTCTTCAGTGCGCGTATTATGGGAGGGATGCATCGTTGTCAAGGGGGAGTTGGGGGGGGAGAGGAGAGGAGAGGTGACATGTCATGACAGGGGCGAAAGTTGACTCGTTTTTTTTTTGGAGGGGTGCAGAAGGTCAGTCTCCGTGCGTGCAGCAGCAGCAGCAGCGGCACCCACCCTGTGGCTAACTCGGTTAAGGAAAGAAACAGGTTGAGACAGGGAGGTGAACAGAAGACGTCCTGCTCTCACTATCCTTTCCGTTCTCTTCCCCCCTTTGCCTTGCCTCCATCACCTCCAGGTATTCGCGTGTAACCAGCGCAGGGTATTTCTCTTCCCCTTGTGAATTTATTCTCGAAGTGGACGGTGCGTTAAGCTCTATCGTCCTCCTCCCCCTCCCCTGGGGCCACGCCGGTCTTTACGGTATCCTATGATCCTCTTCTGCGTTTTGAAAGGGTGCAACGCGGCAATCACGCGAGACAACAGTTTCATTTTTTTCGATCACACGCCAACAAGGACGTGATCGACTCGTGTGGACCGGTGACGCTGTATGCTCGTTGTCATCTCTTTCTCGGTTACACCCACCGCGAGAGCTGTAACCAACGTCTTGGCCGCCTCTTCACCCCACTCAACTTTAGCCATTCGTTTCGTCCGCCCCTTACTACCCTTTTTCTCCTACGCTGTCCACCACATTGACACATACACACACACACTCGCACGGGCGCACACGTGGTACTACCCGTCTTTCCTGCAACACTCGTGCGGTGCGTTCATTTCTACATACATTTTGCGGTGATGTTAGGGTTTCACAGTCCTCATTGAAATAAAAGTTCTCTCCTCCGACGCTACTTTGCTCAGCACCACTCGGCTCGGTGCTGTTGGTTGGTGTGCCCGTGTGTGTGTGGGCGTGCGGAGAGGATTTCCTTTTCCTCCGTTTTGCTGGTCCTTGTGCTTGGCCCCCCTCTTTTTTTTTGCATTCGCGGGTTTTTTTATCGGTCTATTTGAAGTCAGGCGCAGCACCATCGGCACGGTCATCGTGTGTTTCTCTGGCAGGGCCGGGAAACGTGGGTCATAGAGAAGCGTTCTTGAGGTGGGACTTATCCACCCCATACGAGAAAAACGAAGGAAAGGAGAGGTGAGGAAACATCTTCGCTCAGGCTCTTCGCTCAGGCTCTTCCTCACTCTTTGTTTTTTTTTCAGAGTACGTCTGTGGCTTGAGGCTCTGTCAACCATCTTCACATCCACTCTTTGCCGTCCTTTTTGTTTAACTGGTCCTGCGGGTCGCCATCGCCTACGCCCTATTCATCGCAACATTTTAACCTCTCTGACGCACGCTCTTGCCTTCTCTCTCTCTCTCGCTTTCGCTGCTGCCTTCCACTTCCTGTTTCGAAGAAGGCGACTTGCCAACTCGTTTTTTTTCGAAGTGTGTGCGTGGGCGGGTGAAGAAGAGTGGGGGGTGGGTGGGAGGCATACGAATCCTCTGAAGATTGCGATAGCTGGAAGAGAAAAGTAAAGGGAGGGGAGAGTACGGTACAACAACAAAAAAGTGGGGTGCACCGGTAAACAGGGATGCAGTTTGCCTTCCCGCAATTTAGGCGGGCGAGTACGGATGCGACGTACACGCAACCTCCGCAGAAGTCCTTGCTGGAACTGGTCATTGAGGCGAAGGGACGCCTAGGTTTGGTGCCGCAGCGTAAGGCCCCGAAGCGACACACAACGCAGCTCACTCAGTTTTCCGACAGTGACGAGGAGCGGGAGGAGAAAAAAGAGGGGGGCAGCTGCGGTGACGCCGCGGTGGTTCCCTCCGACGCTGTGCTCACTACTCGAACGGCTTGGGTGCCACCCGCGTATTTGCTGGACTTTTTCTTTTCAGGCGGGTTCTTGTCGGCTTTTCTGGCCCTGCACAACATCGTCTCTTCGCGGGCAGCGACCGCGCTGGCGCCACCACTGTTGTGTGTACGCGACGCGGAGCTGCATCCTTTTGTGGAGGAGCGTCTCTGTGCGGTACTTCTCGAATCCGCCCAGAGGAGTTCCTCCGCATCACCACTGCAGTGGACTTCTATGAGGGGTGAAGACGGCAGCCGCGGCGGAGGCAATGGTTTTTACGGCGGCCGTGGGGGTCGAGGAGGATTTCGGGGAGGCCGAGGCGGACGTGGAGGACGTGGAGCTCGCCGCATGACTAATGGGCGCCACTTCGAGGATGATGCGAGCTTCGGTGGAGCTGGTGATGTGCACGCTGCGACGTTCTTTGAGAAAGGCAATTCTGGATTACCGTGGCGCTCTGAAACCGAATGGAATGCGGTTGGCTACGGCGGTGACAGCCTCGTGGAGGCTGCTGCGTTGCGGGGATCCGCTTCACCCCTAAAACCGTCCCCAGACGTGCTGGAGGACGGTGAACAAGCGGCGGTGGACAGCGGCGATAAGGAGCTTTCCGTGGCGCAACGTGTGCCCTTTCGCGGACTTCAGCAGGTTGCACTGCCTGCGCTCCTATTGGGTGACCATGTGTTGATGAGCGGCCCGCGCGGCATTGGGAAACGCACCGCTGCACTGCTTTCTGCAGCGGCCAACGTACTGGCGTTGTCCTCATCGCTTGAGCTTGATACCGAGGACACTGAAGTGGCTCGCGCGCAAGCGGGTATGCCAAGGCTCAGCGGAGCGTCGGAGGGAGAGGAAGAAGAAGCGGGAGCGTCTCGGCCGGAGGCAGCTCTGAAAGCTTCTTCGGAATCTTCCATCGAAGACGCCCATGCGAAAGTCGAGGAGACATCGGATGGTGAAAATGAGAAAGGGCGGCGCACCGCATCGTCAGCGGAGGATGCCTCGTCCGGCACCACCGTTCCCGCCCACTTCGCACCGCGCGCTCTCATCGTTGTTGCCTCCTACCCGGAGGTGCTCGCTACCGCTCATTGGCTTTCCACGGTCTTTGGCCCCGAATGCTTTGCATCGTATACCTTCCAGAAGGATGATGCGGCCCTTCGCCTGCTCGTTGACACCGGAGCAGAGCAAGAGCGATCGCGCTTGGCCGGCGACTCACACATCAGGCATGACTACCACCCCTGGGAACTCGGGCAGTCCCTGCTGACGGTACCGCCCTTGAGCACTACACCGCTACCTCCTTGGCCTTTCTACACGGACACTCTGGCCCCGCCTGCAGGAGCAGGGCTGGTGCCGTTGCAGGATCCAACGCAGGCGGTTCTCTCTGGGCCCCCGCCCACCCCTGCCCCCGCCCTTGAAGAGCTTGCTGCCCTCGTGCAGGACGTTTCGCTGCCAGACCCGATCTCACGCAATGGAGAAGAATCGCGGGAAGCTGGTCATGAGAGAGGAAAGGAGGTAGGGCGGCAGCGACGGCGAAGCCCCGAGTTGGACAGTGAACGTGGCGAGGTGGACTCTGGTACTCAACGCACTTCCAGGTCGTGCCACCATCGTCACCGCAGGGAGCGAGACAGTTCTGCGAGCGAGGAAGACGAGGACCGCCACTCGCGTCGCCGCGCGCGCCGCTCCTCTGACTCTACCCTTCCCCATGATCGCAGCAGAAGAGATCACCACGAGTCACGCAGAGGAGATAGAAGCACCACCTGTCGTGAGGATTTCGGTCACCACCGTCACCGCCGTCACCATCACCATAGTAGGGACCTGGAGTCGAGGGAGGCGTCACGCAGTGCTGCAGTCGCAGAGGCGTGTTGTGCTGACGTGACACACCGCTCACATCACCGTCATCACAGCCGTCATCACCGCAGCCGCAGCCGGGATCGGAGTGGCTATCGAGACGAGTCCCCCACCCGCCACCGACATCACCACCGACACCATCATACCCGCAGAAGTCACCGTGACGGGCGGAAGAAGGAATCGCGTAGTCCTTCAAGCGCATCGACGGCTTCCACCGCTTCGGCCACATCACCGCAACTCGAAGTTGAGCATATCCCTTCCGAGTCGACATCGAGAGCCGTCGATGCGGTTCCCCCTCCTACGGCTGAAGAGCTGCTGGCATTGGCGTTGGATCCAGCTATGACGCCAGAGGGGTGTGCGATGAACGCGTCGAATGTCGCCACCACCGATGCCGCCGATGCGGAGACGGGAGAGAGGGGTCCGGTGACGGCAGGCAGCGGCGCACCGCCCGAAGAGGTGGCGCCACTGCCAATCCCATCCTCCGAGGCCGCCCTCCCCGCTATGTTGCGGCACCGCATTCCGCTGCTCATCACCACGTACACCGCCCTTCACACGGCACTGGAACTGGTGAAGGGCGAAGCGTCGGCGCTGCCACCCTTGGAGCATGTTCGGGTAGCCTTGCTGTCGAACCTCGAGCGGACCCTCATGCCTCCTTTGAAAGAATCTTTTTCCCATGCATGGTGGTTGTCGGTGGTGAACGCGTTAGACGTGGAATGCCAGTTTATTATGACATCGGAGCGTATGACGGGGGAGGTCCGTGGCTTTCTGGAGAGCACGCTGTTGCCGGATGCAGGAGAGCGCCTCGTGCACCTTAGTCAGCGCGATGCTTCCGTCTGGGCGATAATGAATGTCCAGGTGTACCCTGTCCCCGTCGAGGCTGCCGTCACCGCTGCACCAGAACAATCGACACCGAACGCCGCCGCGGGCACGCGTGGTGGCCGTCCTCGCATTACCGGAGGAGACATCGACGCATCGAAGATAAAACACCTACTTTCTATCGTTACGGAGCACATGTCCCTCCCAGGGGTGGGGGAGAGTGCTGCCACCGCTGCCACTATCGCTGCGCGCGTAGTGATGGTATGCTCGGCCCGTCGGGAGCAATCCTTCGTTGTGCAAGAACTTCAACGCTGCCTTCATGATCAAAGCCAGGGAGAGGGTGGCGCTGTTGAGATGCTCCGGGTTACGGATAGCGTCGAGCTCTTCCGCGCTGCCGGGGCAGAGGTGCTCGTGCTGACAGACACTCAGCTGACGGATGTACGTGTGCTGCGCGAGTTGCACCAGTGCACTGACATCGACCTTATCTTGCATTTCTCCCTCCCGCGTCCGGTGATGCAGAAACTCGATAAGTGGGAGATAGTCGACGTTCTCGCGCAGCGTGGGCGCGCCATCCTGGGATACTCGAAACCCTTCTGCGCACGTCGTTGGTGGCGGCGGCGCAGACCCGCATTCAGCTCGGCATTCGACAATTCTGAGAGATTGGCACCTGCGCAGAAAGTAGCGGGGTTGCTGTTACTGACCGAGCACAACATGAAGGGTCGCGCTGGATCAAGTGTGGTAGAGGCGTTAAACGAAGTCAACGAGGCTTAGACACCGGCAATGCGTGCATAGCACCCTTGACTTCCCCCACTTCTGTCCGACATAAGTAACCGCTTAAGTTTTAAGAAGTTCGGTGGCCGCTCCTTGCGTTTTTTCTTAATAGCGTAAGCTCGAGCGGAGAAAACCCTCACGGATCGCCAACTCTGTCTGTTGGGCTTCTCTTTCGATACACGCATTCTCACACACACGCATACACAAAAACATACGGGTCAGCTTCCGGCGGTAACGGGGAGCAACTCCTGGCACATCGCCGACTCACTGTGCCCCCGCTTCTCCTACGCCGCCTCCGTCGTTTTCCATAAAGTCGTGCGAGGCGGAAGGAAACGAAAAAGAAGTAACTTGCAAGAAGACACACAAAAAAGACACGGGAATCCGGATTGGCAGCTCGCTGTTGACGACGCCAGCAGGAGAAGGAGGTTCGTCATGCGTCGTACGGTTGCTTTTTGTTCCCCCCTACTCCTCTCCTCTTTCTTCTCTCCCTCTTGCGTTCGTCCTCCTCCGGTTCGAGGGGATGGTGAGGCTTTTGTGTTGTTTTGTTTCGTGTACCGTCCGAGGCAAATTTTCTTACGGGTTACCTTTGAGCACCTTCACCTCAGGGGAGGGGTGTACAGCTGGTTGTCGCATCGGCTTTATCCCCTCCGCCCTCCTTCGCATCCCCCCTTCCCATGTTATCGCCGTACAGTATACACACGCAAGATACACCACGGAAGGGAAAGGGCGAGGGACCGAAAAAGAAAAGAAGAGGGCGAGAGGGGCAGGAACATCACCCCGGTGCCCGTGAAGCAGCAGTATTCTGCCCTCTTCTTTCTCCTTCCTCCTCCTTGGTATCCTTCTCCGCCTCATCATCTCTGAACTCGCTACACTTCTGCATGCTTCGCGCTGTCTTCTTTTTTGCTCTCTCTCTCTCTCTCTTCTCACGCGCATATAAACAAAACACCCTCGACAGTTAAACTTTCCTAGGAAAAGAAAGCCTTCACTGACCAATCCTCTTCTTCGCGTTACTCCCTCAAGCTCCTCCTCCCCCCCTTCCTACGACCCTGCAGGCCCAGCTTAGCCCTACCACACCTAAAAAAAAGCCCATCAACGGACAGAGAAAAAAAAGGAGGCAACACGAAGGGACACCACTACCGTGCTACCCCCCCTTTTTCTTTTCTCCCATTTTCTCTAGCCGAAAGTACTCGGTACCTCTTTCGGTCGTCTCCGCTCACCTCCCCTTTCATCGCACCCACATCAACACACATCGCTAAGAATTAGTCGTGTGGGAGCGTTCGTATATATATATATATATATATATACCAGTGCGATCTCATCGAACGAGAAACAATGATGCTCTACCGTGTGACGGTGGTTTTGTTGCTTGTGGTGTGTGGCGTATGCGGTGCACTCTCGTCTCTGTTTCCGCTCTTCACCGCCAAAGGCAAAGACCCGGCCATGCCAACGGCAACAAAGGAATCGGTCTACTTCTGGTACGAGCAGAGTGAGATTGGCCATCAAGGAAACAGCACGACGCTGGTGCGCGTTTCGAATGCGGACCGTGAGTGCTCCGAGGACAAACTGCGCTTTGTCATTTTGTCGGCCACGTCCATCGTTGGTCCAGCCTTGGCTGGAATTGCCTCTTTGATCGGCTCGTACTGGATCCCGTCCAGGCGTGACAATCTCGTCCACGTCCTCCTCGCTGTGGTAGCGTTCATAGCCCTGGGCACTTACGTGGCGACGATAGTGCTCTTGGGAGTTGCTTACACGCAAGCGGCGTGCTCCAGCACCGAAGCGACAAAGACGGCGCCCCTCAAGGATCACGAGCCCAAGTACAAGTTTGGAACAGGCGCGTATCTCTTGTGTGCTGCCCTCCCCGTACAGCTTATTGCGTGTGTTCTTATCCTCCTGAACTGCTGCCTCTGCCGCCCCACGTCCAGCAGTCACCGATCGAAGCACTCCGAGTCGTCGCACAGCCACCGCAGCTCCAGCCGTCCCTCTGGCGAGCATCGGGGAGGGTCGTCGAGCCGGGGCCGGAGCGGTTCGCATCGCTCGAGCTCCTCTGCCTTAGAGAAGTCGGCGAACAGGGGTGAAGCGGCGGGTGATGAAGACCGTCTATTCACGCGTTCAGCCAGGAACAGCATGTACGCGGAGGCGTAATGGTCACAAGGTTGTCTTCCGGTGTGCGCACTTGCTGTGTTTGCTTGTGTGTGAGGTGTTGCGGCTCCTGCGGTCATCGTCACTCGAGTTCAACAGCGCGTAAGCGCTTTCACCTTTTCACCAAACGGACAAACATCTTTCTCTGTACACACACACACATATATATATATATATATATATATATATGCACTACAAGGCAACACCGTGACGTCAAAGAATGAAAAGAAAGTGAAAGAAGGATTATGCGTTGTCACGAGAGGCTGAAAAAATAATTAATGGTACATATTGTTTTGGTTGCCGCTGAGCATGTGTGCTTGGGTGTATCACTGCATTTCGGTTCTTCTCTCTCTTTCTGACTCCTTTTTTTTCGTTCTTTTTTCTCTCCTCCTTTATAAATTTTATGTGGCTCCGCCTCCTCCTCATTCTCCATGGATGGAAAATGGGGGAACATATGCGGCGTCCTCTCTCCCACCCTCTCTTTTTTAAATTTACTTTTACATTTTGCTTTCAGTTTTTGGAACATCTTCTTTACTGTTTGTTTTTCGATGTATCATAAAATTGGCTTCTTCTCCTCTCCCCTTTGAACAACAGCAACAGAAAGAAAAGCATCGTTCGCATGCGACGAACTGACATTTTTAGTTTGTTTCCTTCTTTTTTTTGCTTTGGTGCGTTCGAGGCGCTGTTGGAAGCAGGAAGGAAATGGGAGAAGGGTGGCGGGGTAGACCTGATGTACGAAAACCCATTTTCTCTTGTCTTCTTCCACCCTTTTTTGTGTTGCCCAAATGGGGAGGAGAAAGGAGGGAGCATGGGAGAAACCTTTTGTTTCGTCTCTCCGTTGCCGTCGTATCGAATGCTCAAGCTATGCATATCTACCGCCGATAGGAAACTCCCTCCTCCTTGATAGGCAGTTTTCTGTTTCTAATTTTTTCCCCCGCTCAGCGAGAGGTTCTTGTGGGGGAAGGGGGGGGGGACGGGATGGGCGGTTGGAGGTTTATGTTTGCTTGTGTGGACGTGTCTGTGTAAGCGTGTGTGTGTGTGTGTGCATGTGGTTTCACGCGTGCACTCTCACTCCTTAACTTCGATTTGGACGAGTGTGATTACCCTCCTCTCTTCGCGAAAAGCTCCTCCATTCTTGGTGTCCTTCACGCTTTTAGTTTTTTAGAGGGACGTTTCGGCAGCAACACTCTCTCTTCCTCCCTCTGCTTGTACTGCCCCCCCGCGCCCCCTTCGACATTTCCAGCCCTCGTTCTCTCACTAGCTCTCACCACAAGAACAAAACGTGCGCTCGAGTGAAAAAAAGAAAAGCGGGATAGTGCTAAATTTTTCTTTTGGCGCACGCCAGAAGACGCTCCCCTGTAGGAGTGGAGAAGATACCTAGGAGTGCTCACATCGCGCGATGAGGGTGCTTACCGCTTCAGACGCACACGAGACAGGAATCAAGAGCTCGAAGAGGTCGCAGACAGGAAATAAAATCAAACAAAAAAGATGAAGAAACGGACAGAGGCCAATGTCGGATTGAAGAAAGAAAATGAGAGCAAGAGAGAGAGAGAAAGAGGGAAAGAGATGGTGATTTCTTCAAGGCTCGAATAGGGTTGATCTTCTCCATTTTTTCAGCTGAACATAATTTGGTAAGGCTCTGCTGCCTATTCTCGTTCACTTCTGTGAGTCTATGTGCGCATGCGTTGATTGGGCAAGCACTCCGATGTACATATATATGTGTGTGTGCGTTTTATCACAGAGGAGAGCTGCTTAGTTTGCACACACACACACACACACTCTCTTCCTTGGTCTCATAGGATGGTTCCAGTGATGCATCATTCCTGTGAGGCTGACCCTAACCATCATTTTCTAGTTTTTCTCTCTTTCCATCATCGTCCCTCTCCTCCATTTTTTCTCCGTTTTGTTTTTGCCTTCTCTCCTCGGTTCGACACCTTTCCTTCCCATATTTTTCCCCTTTCTTTCTCTTCGTAAATGTGCCCCTTCTCCCTCTTTTCTTCTTCGGAGAGGCGATGCGTAACAGGAGGACTTGGGCTTTTTCTCTTCGTTTTTTTTCCATTGCTCCTCTGTTCCCTTTCTCTTCCTCGTCGCCTATGTTTACTTCCGCCTTCAGACATGAAGAGACTCAACTCTTGATACTCTTCACATGCTCGTTGTGAGTCGTCCAGACGGCGGGGGATAGCTTAAACGAAGGAGGGCAACAACGCACAAGGGTACGCATAGAAAAGGAACCACGCGCATCCGCTTAAATACTTGCTGTGGTAGAAGGAGGAGGAAAGGGGGGGGGAGCAGAGAGAGGAAGAAGAAGAGAGAGAGAGAGAGGGATAGCGAGGCAGAAAAGGAGGAAAGAGAGCGTGCATTGTTGAAGGATCGGAAGCGGTTGAAACCTTTCTCTCTCCGGTACTTGCGCTTCGGAGGGGCAGAGAGGAAGAGAAGAGGACCAGTACGTTCTCCTCTTCTTTTGTCTTGACAAGCTGGCGTTTTTTATCCCTGAGGGGGGGGGAGAGGGAGGAGGGAGCATGAGCCAATGCGACTGTAGTCACATGATCGCCTAGGGTGGTGAGGGCAAGGCGGCAGAGGAAGAGGTAATGATGAGAGGGATAGGGTAGGATGGAGTGTCGGACGAGCAGAAGAGAAGGCCGGGGTCACTCGCCCTCCACTTCCCTCTTTTTTTCCTCCAACCGCTGTAACCCTTCGCCACCAGAACGTCAAGGGCTCCTCGACCGAGTCTAAGAAATGTATCTAAGCACGCAGTTTCTCGCGCCTTGAAGAAACTTCCTTTCGGCTAAGCCTTTCTTAGCGACTCATCACCTCTTCCTCCTCTCGTTTTCTCTTGATTTCATTCCTCCCCCTTTTCATTCCACGTCATCTGCCAGAGCTCTGTCCAAGTGGTTTACCTGCAGCTCGACTTTCCTTCTTTTCCCCTTCGATGTTTCTCTTTTTTCATTTTATTAATGTATTTCGGCTCTTTTCCCTTTGACACCCCTCTCCTTTTCCCCCTCTTGTCTTTCCTCCTGTCCTTACTCGCTCCACTCTTTTTCACGCTGGTCCTTCCCCGCTTCCCTCCCTCTCTCTGCCCTTTTTATGAGAGATGGCTGATTGTGTTGACTGGGTGGGGCACGCCTCAGCCCATTTCTCTTTTTTTTTTGGGGGGGGGAAGGATAGGGCAGTGCCGCGAGAGAAAACTCTCTCTCGTTTCTCTCCGTCCCTCCCTCCCCCCTCCATTCCCCTCGGTTGAATGGCAAAGAAAAAGAAGAAGAGCCAGTGAGTGGGAGAGAAAGGAGGAGTGTAGAAAAAAAAGATATTCCCTGCCTGCGATGGTGGGCGAAGGGTGAAAGGAGAAGGGGCGCTCCTCGATGTCCACGGTTGTGTTTCCGATCGAATTGTGAGGGGAGGTGCGTTTGAACCCGCACCCTCACAGGCAAAAGGACTTCCCCCCTCCCCCCCTCCTCCTCCCTGCCATCGAAAAGGGAAATCAAAAAAGAGTAGCACGATAAAGCGGGAGGTGTGCCGGATAGCGAGGCTGATCCCATGACAAAAAGAAGGCAAAACACACAGAAACAGCGAGGTATATTCAAGAATAGGAAAAACTGGAGAAAGGATAACTCAACGCTCATATATATATATATGTCTTCCATATCACACGAGATTATATGTGCGCGGCTTTCACCCGTGAGGAGACGGTCTCGTTTATGGCACCCCTCCTTCCCAGCCTTTTCACATCAAACTCCTCCCTTCATCTCCTTTACCTCTTTTTTCCCTTTTTCCTTCCGCGACTCCGTCTCCCAACACGCCCTCCTTCCCTCTTTTTTGTTCCTTTTCTCTGTTTACGTGCTCTACTTCAAGGAGAAAATGGGAGAAAGGGGCGACAAAGATTAAATGAACTTGGAAAGCAAATGAAAAATACTAGCAAAGAGATAAAAGCGATCGCTTCTCCGGTGCGTGCCCGAACAACAGGGCGCAGAACCGCAAAAAAAAAGTGGAGACGCGATAAAAGTAAACCGGCGAAAAGGAGTCTCATCGAGATATCACTCACGTTTTGCTGAGAAACTAAAAGGACTTGGTCCCCGCCTTTTGGGGGTTTCCTCCATCCCTACTGCGTGTCCCCCTGCGTGTCCCCCTGCGTGTGCCCCTGCGTGTGCCCGTTATTCGGGCTTCAGCGAGCTTTTCCCGGAGGGGAGACACAGCGGGATGAAGGCCGGGTCAGGGGAGTCACCGTAAATGCGTTCCTCCTGTCGCACGTTCCGGGAAGCCTCTCCATCTTTCGTATCTTCTTCGCTCTCTCTGTATCTCTCTCTCTCTCTCTCGACATGCTGCCCGCGTCTACTACTTCCTTCTTTCCTTTCCCTTTCCACCGCCAGCTTCCGTGGCTTCGTTAAACTCCTCTGTCGGCCTGCCGGCGGGGCACATCGCCAGGAAGGAAAGAAATGCACTACGGTGTGGGTAAATCAGAATTGTGGTGCAAAGGGGATGCCTCTAGTATTTGCCTGTGTTTTTTGTGACGGTCTTCTCGCTTGATGAGCTCGCGGTGCTGCCCTTCCTGCTACTGCTGCTGCTGCGCGTTTCCGCACTGTCTCCTGCTCGCCTGGGAATCAATATCCTGCCAAGGGGCGGGACGAATCTCAGGTAGACCGCACGAGGCCATATGAGAGTCATTCTTTCTCCCGGGGCTCCTTCTTAGAAGGCCCTCTTGCGAGGATCTTCAAGGACGGCTCAAGCTTGCCAACCATTAAGGTGGGTAGTGGGAAATGTTGGGTATGCTCAACCCTTCAGTCCTTGAGCCCTCCAACAAAAGTATAGCCAGCACCGCGCTCGGCCCGCAAACACACGTACCCCCACCTGCCGACAGCACGCAAGCACGAAAACTTTATAGCAACTGATTCATCCACATACGTGCACTCGGGCGCATGTAGGCGCCCCTAACTCGGGAACAGACAAACACATGCCAAGCCTGAAAGCGAGACAGAAAAGAGGGGAGGAACTTGGAATGAAAACTCTATTAAGTCGACAGTTGTTACACTTACTGTTCATTTCAATTCTAAGAGAAGAGAAAAACAACCAGGTGTGCTTGCTTCGTCCGCTTGTCAACCCGCGTCACTTCCCGAAAAGCTGCGCGCATGCGCAATAGCCCTCACTGGATCCGCCCATAAGGATTTGACCGTTCATGCAGCGGGGCAAGCAAGACAGTTGGAGAGCTGCTCTACTGCCGACTCCGAGCGTACTACGGCGACCGCAGTTGCTCGATAGATCCGCTTCCAGAATTGGGGGCACCGCTTCGGATGCCTGTTTCACCACCCACACACTGCACGACACACCGCTGCTGAGGCTGGTCTGCCTCCCACCCTCTCCCGCTCGCTCGGCGTCCCCGCT
>JASAOM010000910.1:0-27865 GCA_030849085.1 Borovskyia barvae | reverse complement strand
AAGGGACCAAGGGAGAACTGCTCGATGCCGTTTGTGTCTCCTCCACGTTAAAAAATTCCGCGAACAGACTCGGGTACTCGACCAGGGGAACGACGAGAGGGTAGACAGCGGCTAGACCGGGCGGCACCGCCGCATAGCAGCCGGTGGTGTAAGGGTCACAGCACATCACTGCCCCGCCAAACATACCGGCGCACAGGTAGTCCTCCACAAATGACCATACCTTCGCCGTGATGGGGCATTGTGCAGGGTGGCGGCTCTCGTCTGCGTACACGACGACGGAGAGCATGAGCAACGCTTCGATGAAGTCGGTGAACCCCAGCGTGCGGTCCGAGACCACCCTGGCCAGATCCGGAAGTGCACCGAGCAGCGGCTGCAGCGGTTGCAGAAAAGGTCGAATATCGGGGAAGCCGCCATGGTCGAAGATGGCCAAAGCGCACGTCTCCTCCGTCGCCTCCCGGTTCGGCAAGAGGTCCTGTACGAGGCTGCCATACCCCATCTTGGACAGACGACCCGTCGGCGCATATCGGCGGAAGAGGGGGAGAAAGATGCTGTGAAGCAGCGACCCCACCACGTGCGACACAAGTCGGTTGACGTGCGGCGCCCATCCGTTTCGTGCAGGATGCAGACGCATCTGTGACGATGCATGAATGGTCGACTTCGCAATGAAAGGCCTCAGGAAGGCCGCAGCTGCATACTGCACGGATTCAGTGAGAAACACTTGGTCCTCAGCGCTCTGACGTAGTGCCAAAAGAGCGGCATCAACTCGACTATGACTGTCATGGCTTTCGTGCTCCTCACGCAGTTCACAGCAACGCTGAGTCTGGAAAATGCGCACACAAATCACGTTCATCATATCCACAAATCCGCTAAATCCGACAGATTCTCCAGCATGTATTTGTTCGGGCAGCAATGATAGGGGATCGGCCGCTACAGCAGGGGTGGCACACCCTGAGCGCCCTGCAAATAGAGATGAAGGTGGCGCAGATGTAGAAGTGCTCGCGCTCGCAAAGCCACGAGAACCAGCGAGAGTTGCCGCATTTTCGAGCTCCACACCCTCGCTCAACGCTTGACGCTGCCACAGCTGATCCAGAAGCACCGGAAAGACGCCGGTCGTGGTACCGATGAGCTGGGCAGAGCTCAGAAATACCATCCATCCATCATAGGAGAGACGGCCTGTTTTAAGGGCATCACCGTGGCTAAGAGCGATTCCAAAGAGCAACCGCCAGGAGCTTCCATTCTCACATGGCATCCTTTAAAAAGGAGAGGGTGGGAGCAGGAAGAGCGCGCGCGAGAGAGAGAGAGAAGGGAGAATGCCCAGTTGCACCTTCTTTCCGAGAAGGAGTGGAATAAAACGTACATATAAACGTATATAGAGATAGATATGTAGAGAGAGCGAAGGAGATATTCAGATACAGGCCAGCAGGTGGAACGATTAGCAAATAAAGAGGGATAAGGAGCTGAAAAACGGAGGGGGTAGAGGTAGCGGTGAAGACAAGCAACCGCACGCAAAGATGAAGAACATCTAGAAGAGCAAAAGGAAAGGGAGGTATCGGAGATCAATCGGAGGAGGCCTCCGAGGGGAAGATCAGCATTGGGAGAGGAACACGATGGCTTTAATGTCATCTCCTCCTATACCCCCGTACAGATAGTCAAGTAAGGCGCCGAGACTGGCACGCCAAAGGAGGCGTACAGCATCTCTTTCCTTCCCCCCCCCCTTCCCCCGCCTCCGAACTCTTTACACAGACGCACACACAAACACGGAGCCCTCAGATATGGTCCTTCCACACCTCTCTTCTTTTCGTGCTTCCGTTGCAGTGGGAAGCAGCTAAACCACGACCGCTTTCTAGAAGAAAAAAATCCACGCAAGTAAGGCGCCATCGGGGGTGGCAGTGATGTCGCTGAAGCGGTGTCGATCCGCTCGCCATGGGGCCCCCTGCCCCATCTTTCTTTCTTCTCCTCCTCCTCCTACACGTCTGCACACGCTTTTTCCCCCTTCATTGGCCCTCCCAGTGGGAAAGAAAAGGGTTGTGCAACTCGAAATCGTCTGTGTCAGTCAAGCGGCGACGAATACTGGGGAGTGGCGCGGGCGTCATGGGCAGCTGTGGAGGGCCCTCAACCGGCCGATGCAGCTCCGTTTGATGAGGCCCGTTGCGAGCTGGCATTGTCGGAGGCGGACCATGCAACGGGGGAGAAGAAGACGTAGCACCAGAACGAGGAAATGATGGAGTTGCATCTGGTGGCGATCCTCCTTGCATGGGTCTTCCGGTGGGGCCCCATTGGTTAAGGCTACTGGGGCCTCTTGTACGCATCTCCGGACGGGCCTGCTGCGTCGTTGCCGAGGAAGGCGTGTGATGCTCGCCGGAGAGCATGCTTCGCGGATCTGGGGTTGTCGCACTCCAGTGAGGAGGCGAATTGGAGCCATTATTAGCCCCGATGGAGTTTTGAAGTTTGCCCGTCTGTCCATCACTCCGCTCATTCGCGGAAGGAGGAGGTGCGGAAGACGGTTTGGGGGCGGGGTCACGCTGCGGCGCCGTTCGAGAAACTACCGAAGAGCCTGTGACAACCGCCTGGGAAGAATTCCCTATCTTGGGAGCCGTGCCTTTCTCATCATCGGAGCAGTGGCGGATCTCGCAGCACCACCGCAGACTCTGAATAACGGCTGCCATGCCAACCACGACCAATGTGCCAATCATCTGCAACCATCCTTTGACTTGGAAAGGAATTCCATCTTCGTGTTGGTGCACCTCGTAGCGGCTCACATTGTACCCCTTTGCCTCCGCCTGTCGTACTAGAGTTTCAATGAGATCGCGTACGTAGTCCACATCATCAGCCGTCGCGCTCTTGGACGCATCACCGCGAGTGGCCGTTGTAGTTTCAGGTGTTACGGCGACTCCAGTAGAGGTCTCATCGGATGATGCAGCGTCTCCTGTCGATGTAGTCACTTTTTCTTCAGATGATGAGGGTGTGAGTAGTTGTGGGCTGGAAAGCGGCGCGGGTGACGGTGGCAGTTCCTGAGAAGCCTTCAGCCCCACGGGTACAGCCCTTTCGGTATTTTCATCTTCTTCCGAGAGCTGCGCCAGTCGCGCGTCGAGCCCCTGAAGTTGTGCGGAAAACTGCTCCAGCGCAGCATCACGAGCTGCCTCAAGTGCTCTTTTCTCTTCAGACTCGCGCGCCAACAGTTCTGACAGATCTACGGCGAAACTGTGCTGTCTTTCCCGCGCCTCCTCAGCCGCACGTTTAAGGGCGGCGGTGGCCTCTTCCATAGAGAGAAAAAGACCGTGCAGAGCCTCCACATCATGGCTAAGCGCCCGTACACCACTCGCGACGTGCTCCACGTCCTCCTTATCAGATGTAATCGCTGCCACCCTATCGTGTAACCTTGGCAGGTCCAGCTCCAGCCCTGACAATGAGTCTTTCAACTTTGCAGCATGCGTGCTGACCATCGTTCTTCGTTGAACAACGAGCTGCTTTTCGTGCTCACTCGCCCATAGCTTCTTCTTCGCTTTTGAAACATCCAGCTCAGTGGCAGCGGCCTCAAATCGGGCCCTCTCCCTCTCCATCCTGAGAAGTATCCCACTACGCTCTTCGCGCAGCGACTCAGCGACCCTTGCCTCCTCAGCCTTCTTGGCCTCCTCGGCGATCTTGGCCTCCTCAGCCTTCTTGGCCTCCTCAGCGATCCTGGCCTCCTCAGCCTTCTTGGCCTCCCCGTCGATCCTGACCTCCTCAGCCTTCTTGGCCTCCTCAGCGATCCTGGCCTCCTCAACCTTCTTGGCCTCCTCAGCGATCCTGGCCTCCTCAGCGATCCTGGCCTCCTCAGCCTTCTTGGCCTCCTCAGCCTTCTTGGCCTCCTCAGCAATCCTGACCTCCTCAGCGATCTTGGCCTCCTCAGCCTTCTTGGCCTCCTCAGCGATCCTGGCCGCCTCAGCCTTCTTGGCCTCCTCGGCGATCCTGGCCTCCTCAGCCTTCTTGGCCTCCTCGGCGATCCTGTGTTGCTCAGCACTCTCGGCTTCATCAGCCCGCGTATCATCAACGTGCAGAATATCTGCAGGTTCTTCCTTCCCTGTCTTTTCTGTCTCCTTCAGTTCGTAATTGCCTTCGATTTTTTTTACGATGCGAGCATCTCTGTATCGATCAGTGTTGACAGCCGCTGCCCCCCTCTGTGTCCCGGTCAGCTTCGGTTCGTCCAGCTCTGGGAACTTCCCGCTAGTCGACGGTGCTGCATCTTCCGAATCCACCTTTCCCTGCCCTGACGTAGGAGATGCACCCGGTAGCGATGCTGAAGTGGCAGTATGTACTGGCGGCGATAGGGGCTTCTGTACGTGTCTAACGTGCTCAGCGTGTGAACTCTGTGGAAGACTTGTCGTTTCGTCTTGCGCAGCCGCCGAAAGTGCCGAAAGCCATAGCAGGCCACAAATGAAGAGCAGAAGATATGGCAATACCGGCTCGACACAGAGTCGTGCGTAACGCTGACGTACCCCCCTACGCAGCATGATTCCACACAAAAGTTGATGAACGTGGGTCGTCCTGTCTGTGGCGAGGGTGAAGCACAAGTCGCGAAAGGGGGTGAGGGAAGCAGCAAAAAAAAAAGAGATGAGAGGATACGGCGTAAGCCCGTAAACAAGGCCAGCACGCCCAGCTTGAGCAGGGAGCCGAGAAAACGATGAGCAACACAAAAGCGTTAGGAGTGCCACACCGAAGAGAGTACTTCCCTTCCCTGCAACGCCTACTGTACAAAAGTGCGGAAGCGGAGCTTTTATAGTTAGCTGAGGGCAATTATGCGGAAGCGCACGAGGGAGTTGCGCAGCCCGTGTACGTGGCGGAACTTCTTTCAGCAAGCAAACCAAACGTTAAAAATGTCCTCCTGGTGCAAACGCTTTTGAACGGTATTGAAGTACTGTCACGGCTGGTGTTGATCTACAAAAAATTGCTCCGCGAGCGTGAGGGAGAAAGAAAAGGAAGACACAAAAATAGCAGTTCGTATACTGCAACCCAACGAAAAAAAAACCTGCTCCTTCGATAGTAGCTCGCGGCAATAAAAAAATCTGTACTATGGAAGGTATCGGTGCAGAAGTTCTGCGTCGCCTGGTGTGTAGTAGTGTTCAAGCACGTCTTTGGAATGATTGTGGTTGTTGAGTTTGCTACAACAATAGAGAGTAAGTAAGAGTGGCCTCACTCGTGATGTTAATGGTGATGATAATAGTGATGATGGTGCAGCACACTTTGATTGTTCCCGACGCGCTTGGCGGTGTTTTTTTTTTGTGGTCGCGGCAGTGTTCAAATGCTGCAGTGTTGCATGTCCCGATATTAGATAGCGGGTTTATCAAACGCCGTAATAAGGTAGGATGTCAAGACAATAGGAGAAATGAGGAGGAGAACTTCATGAACGAGGAGCAGAGGGGTAGAATGCGTGAAAGGCGGCGTCGCTGCACCACTGACAGATTAGCTGGATGGCCCCCTACCCCCCCCCTTCACCCTCGCTCTTCATCTTGTCCCCTCTTGGGAGCATTGCACCGTCAAGAGCGAGTGCCTTTCTCTCTTTCCCTCGATGTAAAGCAAGTGTTGACACACTTTTATTTTCTCTGTCGCGAAATGCTGACGGCTGTGAGCCTCTCGGTTGCCGTCATGTGTAGCGGGATCCTAAATGAAGCTCGGCACTTCTCAGAAGGATGCGAGCTGGTTCTGCCCGTGGTCAACGTAGATGACCACGGTGAGGTGGAGAGAAGTGCTCTCCAGGACAGTTTTTTTTTTAAGCGGTCAGAAGGGATCAAAGGATCTTCATCGCGTAGTAGATCTTCGCAACTTTCTCAGAGCTAAGGACCCCGCTATACTCTTCTATATATGAGTGAAAGTTTTTTGAAGGCAAGACCGAAGCAGTCAAGAGGAGCTGATCCTGCAAGGCCCCTAAACCATCGAGCATTTCTAAGGCTTGTGTATCGCACACCCTCTACAAATAGGAAAACAACATATCAGGCGCACGGGAGCATCCGGGGTGAGGGAGTCCCAGAAGTTATCTCGGATAAGGGACTCTCCAAAATAAAAA
The DNA here is from genome assembly GCA_030849085.1 of Borovskyia barvae. Classification (NCBI taxonomy): domain Eukaryota; phylum Euglenozoa; class Kinetoplastea; order Trypanosomatida; family Trypanosomatidae; genus Borovskyia; species Borovskyia barvae. The sequence goes on along the minus strand of JASAOM010000910.1, from coordinate 21,825 downwards.
AGCGGGAAGAGCACGTGCATGCGTATAAACACGCAGTATACATACACACACCAGCATATATATATATATATATATATATGCGTGTGTGTACTGCAGCGGCGGAACAGGAAGAACATCAAGACCAAATACCGTTGCCACCAGAAGGGCAAGAAAACATGAGGCGCTACTTCCTTGGAGGGGACACGTAGAGCTCGGTATCGTCGCCTCCGATTGCGTCAACGCGAATCGGCACACGGCCACCGTCCTCGGTTCCTGTACCCACTACCATGGAGGTGCCACCGACTCGTGAGAGTCTTGCTGGGGGGCGATTCTGAAGCTCGGGAGGGATCGGTGGGGCAGAATCGTAGCCGACCTCCTCCAGGCTTCGGCAGGGGCCATACGATTCCCCGGTAAGAGGATTGTGTGTGCGAGCCTTAGGCTCTGGGACCTTGATCGCCACCACCTCCATGGGCTTCATAGGGGGCGGCACCTCCGTAGACGAGTGTTTTCGTACAGACTCCGTAAAAAGCCGATCCGTCGCTGCCATATCAAGCATTTGATCAGACGACATCACCGGCTTCGGCCGTTGTTTCCATTCCACATCCGCTAGATACTTTGCACTCTGAAGGCCAGAGCGAGATGCTTTTAGCAGCACTACCACATGTTTGTACTCCTTCTCAGAAGCGATGTACAGCGGTGTTTTCTCATCCTCGTTGGCGAGAGCGGCGCTGGCGTCGGCCATGAGGAGCAGATAAACCGTTTCATGGTGGCCAGCTTGCGCCGCGACAAAGAGAGGGGTTTCCTGTTTTTTATTGCGCGCGTCCACATCGGCGCCGGCGCTGATCAAGAAGGATAGGATTGCTCCGTAATCGCACCTTGCCGCCACATGCAGTGCCGTTTCTCGGAGGGGACCGTTAATGCTATTCACCTGAGCCTGGTGCGCAATGAGCAGCTTCGCAACGTCAAGACGTCGATTGAACACGCTGGTGTACAAAGCCGTTTCGCCATCTGCGCCTTTGCTGTCAATGGAAGCACCAAGCTCGATCAGCTCCTCGATGACTTTCAAGGATACCGAAGGTTTCATGCAGGCGTAGAACAGAGGAAGGAAGCCGTCCGCATTCTCCGTGTTGATTGCGCCTCTGGGAGACGCACTAAAGAATGCCTTGACGCTTGCGACATCATTCCGCAGAAGAACATCCTCAAAGGACATGGCGAGAGCGATTCTCGTGTGCGTGTAGGAGCAGAGGCGAAGAGTGAGTTCTGCGCTGTGTATAAAAGATGCAAGCTTTTCGTTAGCGGCAGAAAGTGCAACTAAGAATATAGCGAGAAACACGACGAGAGTTCGAGTTCAAGGAGTCGCTGTGACACGGCCTAACGCAGGGAACGCAAATGGATAGCAGATCGGACCATGAAACGGAGGGGAGAAGAGGAGGAATGGGGTCGAGGGCGAATTAGGGGGAGTCGATTGTCCCTTTGTTCTCTCACCGTCTCAGCTCGGCGTTTGCGGGACCGAGAAAGGGGGGGGAGGGGGGGTCATCGGGAAGAGCAGAGCAGTACACAAAGGCTGACCTTCAGCTAGACCTCATCTCAAAAAAAAAATCTTTACTCGAGTGTTTCCTTCCTTGAGACGCTCCGCTTCTGTAAGCAGCGGATCCTAAGATGTACTGCTGGCTCCACGGCGCCTCACCCGGAACCGGAGACCGCCATGGAATACGTTCTGCCGTGCTTCCCTCATTGTTATTAGATGCCGTTAGTGGGTATCGAATCGCTTATTAGAAATTATGAGATTGAGAATTCATGGCGAGGGGGCATCACACATCTCACCTCCTCAGAGTTCGTCCTCTACAACACAGTACTCGGACAGATAGGGCACATTAGAATCACTGGTGTAGCAGTGCCTGCTGCACGTATACACCAACACGTTACTGAAGTGCAGTGCCGTGTTGTCCACCTCACCGATATCCTTCGTGAGGAAATAAACGAGGGGGGCGGTCAGCTGCATCTCAAACTGTCGCGGCGCGCCACAAGCAGAACAGGGAGGCGGGAGTGTGCTGCCGTTTGAACCAACCGGTGCCAACGATGTCCGAATTGGGGTGCCGCCGGGGCACCAGCGGACACATTGAGACGGGGTGCGCTCCATCTCTTCCATGTACTCACGCACACAGGCCTCCGCTGCCGTCTCGTCGTCTTCCTCGAACTTGCTCATGTCCAGTACAGCATCATTGCCAAGCATAGATTCAACCGCCGCGATCTGCTCTTCGACGGTCAGCTCCTTCGACTTCCGCTGTGGCTCCTCGAACAAGTCTAGTGGTATCCCGCTGGTGTACAAGGTTCCACCGAGAGGAACAACTGAACCTGTTGGCGCCAGCGGATACGCGGGCTCTTCTTTCGTGGACGCTGCATCAGCAGATGGTGCCGGGTGCGCACTTACTTTCGGGGTAGCGGCGGCCGTTGAGGAGGGGACCAGCCCCAGTCGTTCATCTTTCCCCTCCCGGTCACTCCCGCTACCATCGCCCCAGTCGTCATCGACGTTATCAAAAAGCAATTCTTTCCCATCGTCTATTTTCTTCTGTGCCTCTGCTGCGAATTGGGCCTCTGCGTGACATTGCCGCTGGAGGCCCGCAAAGTACTCCCGACTGAAGTTCTGACTACGCACGACGAAGCAAAAGCTAGTGAAGGACGTTGTCCTCGCCGCCTTCGCCAGGTCGAAGCCTTTTTTGCCGGCTTTTCGATTCGGTCTCGGGGCCAGGGTACTATACCTCGCTGAAGGGCCAATCGCCTGTTTTCGGGTGCAGGCAGCGCAAGTGAGAACGTACAATACACGGTCGAAAACCTCTAGAGGAGCGTACACTTGACTTAGAAGTGAAACGTTTGCTGTAGATCGGCACTGAGGGCACTGAAAGTATTTACTCAGAGCTGCTGCTGATAGCCGCTCGGTGCTTCGCGAGCCCACACGAAAGGACATGGCCTTGCCACCAATCCTAGAGGTATATGGATCTGCAATGTCATCCCTCTCCTTTCCAAGCTGAGGCGTACCAACCCACCAGGTAAGCGACTCAGTAGAACTCATCGTTGTCTTATTCGCGAATTTTATTGTTAAGGATCACGAGTACACTTTGTGTAAGTTGTCTTGGAGTTTCGAGTACTGAGAGAAAATGAGAAGAGGGGGAAAGGAGAAGAGTTTTAACAAAGGAACAAATGCACGACTCACACGAGGTCGCAGAAAGATGCAGTGATGCGAGACGAAAGCAAGCTCTTATGCATGATGACCCTGAAATGAAGGAGGACTCCGACACCCGTGCAAGAGCGGGTGTTAAGAGTTGGGCATATCATTTGGACCTAGAACAATGCAAGTTCAGTCGTTGCAGGCAGCGCATGCGGAATATAACGCATTTTCGTGTGTGTCAAGCACAAATTCGTTTCACTTTTCTTTTCCCTATGACATCTTCCGTAATCGCAGCGCACCGCCGTTCAGCGATGCTGTTAAACACATGCGCACAGGAAGATACACCATGAAACATGAGAACGCAAGGAAATTGCTAAACTGACGACGAGGATCTGGGAAACACCGTATACGAAAAGCGCTCAGAGACATTTCCTATCGCAGACATAAATTCCTAGGTGTGAGACCACGTGCCATCCTATTATTGCTGATGGCAAGGGAAAAAGGCACCAAGTCAAGGTCGTATGAGCAGTGGCACCACTGAGTCCGTCGCTATTGGGGGACCGACAAGCTCACGACACATCCGGTGGAGTTCCGCCATCCAAACGGCAAGACAGCCCCACACGGATCCCCGACTTTCCTCTCCCTCAAGGGTTATCTCTCTGCGAGCGATCGCTGGACAACCCAACTTCTCTGAAGGAGCTAGTCCTTTGCTCGGAATGGCATATTTTCATCCTCTGGTAGCAAACCTGTCCAGAAATCCGAAAAAATAATGGGGAGCGGCTTTCAAAACAGCTTTATGAGCGGAATCGTCAACCAATCTGGACCATATGCTTGCACCAGATAATACGGAGCCTCATTGGGGCACATAGCCTCGATTCCTGACACGGTGCACGGCATCAGAGGAAACAACTGCGACGCCTTAGATTCACCCTCGCCTGTCCTCGCAATGCCACCTGTCACAACGGTCTCGTGAAACTCAGCGCAAATGCGGCTAGTACACTTGCGCCAAACACGAAGGGTCGCGTTGTACATACCACGCTTAATGGTGGATCGGTGTCCGAAACACTCTGAATCTAGCATGGTTGAAGTCGCGTCGAAATCGTTGAGAGAAGGCACCAGAACACCGAAGTCCAAATCTGCGTCCCACAGCACAAGACGGCCAAGCCTCGTGGAGCCCAGCAGCGTCCCATTCAGTAGCCAACTCTTTTGCGCCTGCCTATGGAGGACACGCTCACTGCATTCCAATGCGTTGTGGAAAGCGGAGGCCCGATCGTAATAGACAGTGGAGCAGTACGAAATGGTGATCCAGGTAACCACGGCGACAAGTACCAAAATACCAGCCCGTGTCCACATGAGCCCAGGAGGTGCCATTACCTTCTCTGGTATCACGGCGGTCGTTCCGTTCGTAGCGTCATCATCAGTGCCACTTCGGCGCGTCAACTCTGCTGCAGTACTCATACTTGACGGATCCCTGCAGCAACGCGCCAGAGCGGACTGTTTTGGTGAATCTGTGTGGGCTGCGATACGTGGTTATGCCCCGCTGCCTGTGTAAGAGAGCAAACCAAAAAGTCGTTCCACGAGCAGCAAATCCAATACAGCCTTGGGAAGGAGCGCCAACGTCGATGACAAATTATCTAAACTCGTCGATAGCACCCTCGTGGAAAGCTTCATTGTTAGTTGTTGTCGTCGAATTTGTGTGTGAAGGAGAGTACCCAATTAGCGCAAAGAAATTTAAAAATGGATAGAGAAGGGAGAACGGATCTGACACACGAGCATTGTGTGATACATTGGCAAACAGTACAACGACTATCGCTGAGTCTCTCAGGAGATAAGGAAAGATGCTTGAATGCTGGGCAGTCTTATATCTTCAGACGTCCTACGAGCTCGGAAAGCATCAAGAGAATAGCTGGAACGTACGGTTGACGGCACACCTACTGGCACCTCACGCGTCGGAGAGCGAAGAGACTGAATGGTTCTCAAGGGCGGAAGAGATGTACCCTTCGCAGTCGTGAAATGCTCAGCGTCCTGCAGGAAAATTGAATGAAAACGGGTCTTCTTTTTCTCTCCCAACCGAGTTCGATATCGATAGCACAACCTAAGTGAAGAGCGATGTAGCAGCAACCAGTAATTCTGATTTCCACGAAGACGGGGCGGTCCGAAGTGCTGCCAGCCTATCAGTAGTCTGCAGAAAGAACTGCCGCACATGGTCTTGTGACCCACAGTCCTTCGCGCGGCAATTTATACGAGTTAATAGTTCGTGCTTCCACGCAGTCGTGCTAGCGGGAAGAAGTGATGTGAGTACTTTTTTGCACCACGAAATTTGGCTGCTGGTGTCAAATACTGTTGCCGCTAGTGCGCACACCACCCAGAGCCCTTCGTCACAGCAGGTAGCGCGCTCGTAAAGGACATCGAAATAGAGCTCTGACCAAGATGGCATTAATGTTTCATTCGACTCAGAGTGGGTTACACGGCTCAACATGATATGCGCGAGTTCACGTAAAACATCCCGGCGACGGCTGAAAACTGAAAACTCGAAGTGGTTGAGCGCGGAGAGTACGGAATCTGTGAAGCTCACCTTGGAGCCACGGCTTTGCTCGACCATTACACAAGCGGCACCGCTTTCGTAGGGGAGGAAAGAACGCTGCGTTGGAGAAAAGCAGAGCGGTGCAACAGCGCTTTCAAACTCGAAGAGTAGAGAACGCGAGCTGTCTGAGTCCAGCTCATCAACGCTGTGTTGCACAAACGTGCATTGGGTTTGAAGAAGCTGCATCTGCCACGCGCAGTCTCGCAATACCGCTATAAGACGGAAGGAGCTCTCTGAATCGTAACAAGATTCACTAGCTGAAGGTGATGGAGAAGACCGTGAGCGGTGGAGTGCTTCATCTAGCATCACTAGCTGGCACAAATTCCATTGTGCCGAATTCGGCGTAACTTTGCCAGCAAACTGTTGAATGGACTTTCGGAGGTACCCACCGACGCTCAGGGAATAGGGATGTTCACGCATCCCCGCACCTTGCCAGAGACTCTCCCAGATACGACGAGTCTGCTGCGCGTTCCCTTCATAATTTTCCACTGCAAGACCCCCCATGAAAAGAATAAGGCATTTACACCAGCATTCGGCGACCGGACATTCCCACCTTACGTCCGCGAAGTCCTCCAGGAGTCGTGGAAACGCTACCTGGAATAGTGCCTCCACTTCAGGCGTTCCTCGAAGCACAGAGAGGAGACGAAGACACTGGAGAGCGCATGTGTAGGACGGAATGTCGCAACGGATAAGAAAGGGTAAATGCAACGCCAGCACACACGGAAGCTGCGCGGGAGGCGAAACACCGGGTCTCCGTGAGTCGAGCCAATGATACAAAAATTCGGTCATAAGAGCCATGGAACTTTCCAGCGCAAGGCTGTCAAGCACAAAGCTTAGGGGTCGGGCTGCAGGGAAGCGCTGAAGCAGGTGGCACAAGCAATGAGCTGGTGGATCAATAGTCGCTTCTGTCATAAGTGGCGAGTACTGCTCCAAAAAGACTATCATTAAATGATACACTTCATCCTCACCAAATGAGTTCTTTTGCTGCGGTGTGAAGGTGTTACGCCGGTTCCATATCCCCATCAGTTTCCGTGAAACCTCGATTGCATTTTGAATCATCTCGGGCGAAAAAGACGCCACATTCGAAAAGGACGTTCGTATTACCTGAAGCAATACACGTCGAATGGCACCACTAAGTTCCAAACCATCAGCAGAAGTAGCAGGAGGTAGTGCATGGCGGCTAGAATCGACTGCTGCTTCGCGAGACGAATCAACGCTGATATCAGATGAAACTTCAAATGAGGTTCTTTGCGCATCGCATATTCTATCGAAAGCTCCGAATTCTGAGTAACCACATCTGAGGCCACTGACAAGCCACAAAACTCTCTTCAATTCAGCCTGCGTCATATCTGTTGCACCAGTTCCATAAGACAGCAATAGCGGTGTAAATAAAGCGTGTATTTCTTTCTGAACAGAAAGAGGAAACTGCATTTTTGTGTGTACACGACAAAGAAAAGCAACAACAAGGGGATCATGTAGAGGCGCTGCAATCTCTGCTGTGATATATTCCCAGATTTTGCAGAGCAAGCGCGCAGCCATTGACCAAAAAATACTCTCTGCCACGCTGTCCACAGAAAAAAAGGCATCAAGATGCAAACCATACCGTAAAACACGTAGTGCCACATCATCAACATCCGTGTCACACGAGCAGAAAAATAAACTTGCCAGTTGTAGGAATACACCGTTTAAAGCTGTTGTCAGCGGTTCAACGGATGTCTCCGCTTCGACACCGAAATCCTGCTTCAAAACTGGAGAAGTGAGCTCTTCTACCCGTGTCAAAAGAGCCCAGCAACAAGATTGCAACAGCCAGCTCAATTCAGAGCCTATAGGAGCTTCTTGAGCCCTTCCTGTCCACCATTGCAATAAACATATCCAGGTGGAAGCGGCCCAAGGAGTCAAGTCAAACGTCGAAATCGATGCGGCGAAAAGGCGCATAGCGGTTGGAGAAAAAAAATGCAACAGTTCATTAGGAGTAGCGTTTGCAGCTATGAGGAGTTGTGGCGTCTGAGGACTTTGAAACAGGAGTACCTCGGTAAACTGAGCTAGTGACAGGTGTTGGTTCGGTAAAAAATGTAGCATCTCAACTGACTCGAGACCGGGAAACGATTGCCAAAAGCTACCATCAACAATTGCGGTCGATGATAACAGGCAGAAGTCCTTGGGAAGAATTCCATACGCTGAGGTATGATCCTCGTTATGAAGAGACTCTCTTTTTCCGAAAGAAACCAGCGTTGAGAGTGTGCTTTTTCGCCACGCTTCACTCAACAGCATCTTTACCGTCTCTGGGCCGACACACCAGCCCCACGGATAGTCACGAAGTAGAGAATAAACGCGTTTACCTCCTTCTTCGATGACCTCGCTGCTCACAAAAAACGGAATTAATGGCAGATGGTCACACTGCGCCTCCTCAATTATCAGAAGCAAAACGTCGAAAACCTGGGCACTTGTGGGGTACTGTAGAACGGCACGCACCGCAAGAGGAATGCACAACTCATCTAAAGCAGCAGCACACACCAGCTTTTCCACTTCGGGCGAACATACAAGTTTTGATTGTATCTTTTTTTGAGTTTCTATTCTGCTGGAATTCCACAGCTCAACCACGAGATCCAGCTGATCAAAAAAATCAGACCCTGAGAGCTCCCGTAAGAAACAGCATTCGAGTTGTGTATCGATACTCCTGTTACCATCGTAAGCTGAAAGAATTTGCGAAATAAAAAAAATGCAGCGCTTCTTCTCCTCGAACCATGGCGCCTCTTCAAAAAAAGAAAGTAATTCAGCGAAAGTTTTCCGTGGAGTTGACTCGAGAAAATTATCACGATAGATGCTGTCACAGAAGGAGAACAGTACTCGTAAAACACGCAGAAGGAAGATGTCGTATTCATTTGTGTGCTTCAGCGAAGCATTCCATCGACAAAACTCAACCAAGTCAGAAACAATGGTCCAATTCTGAGCAATAAGTTCCCCGAAAAGAGCCTTACCATGATGAATATCTAGTTGTATATAAAGATGTAAAAAGTTGCAGAGCTCGGAGTTGAAAAGACGCATATCCATAGAAATAGCCTTACTCACCATGGCGTTACTACATCTCGTGATCTCCACCAGAACCGGGCGTTTTGACTCCATGCAAGGTATTGTGGCCGGGAGATCATCTTTGATGAATGAAAGAACAGTGGTTAGAAAATTCAAAACGCTGTTCGGCGAACAATAAAAAAGAGCTGTGCAACATCGAAATAGATTACTCAATGTTTGCCGCAGTTCTGCAACGAACAAAAGATCATCTCGCAAGGAAGACACACACGCGGTAAGAAGTTTCAGATTGCAGTCGAGAATATTGTGGAAAACGCTGTCGACTAAAGATACCTCGTTCATGAGAGCAACGTCCCTACACTTCACGATAATGTCCCTGCATGATACCGGTGTGCAATCAACACGAAAAAAACGATAAGACACTCGCGGATGCTCGAGAATGATCGTTGCAGAAGATGCCGCCAAACACTCAACAATCGCACTCCAACTTTGCTTTACCAGAGCAGCGAATACGCTGATGTCTGAGAGCCGATCCTGATGTTTGACTGTGACACACGCTGTGCACGCTTGCACGAGTGATATGTATACATCGGAAGATGTCACATGTTGCGTTGACAGAATATGTGAAAACAGAGAGAGAGAACCAGAGGTGGTTAAGCAAAGCTGCGGGTTATATGCGCAGTTCGATTCACACAACTTCTTGGAGGCATCACATGCTACGAGGTAATTCATGGATTCCCTTGCATCATTTTCGGGAAGCTCGTAAACTCTGGCATTTATCAAGTCGGCAAGCACAGCCTGCTGTTGAAGCTGCTGAGTGGGAAACAAACCCAACGGTACATCTTCTCCCGCAATATTTTCCCTCGAACTTTCATAAAAATGACGGCACTTTCCATAGCGGAGTTGAGACATCGAAGCTGCATCCAATAGAGTATGGGTTGAAAGGGAAAGGAGGACTTCGAATGCCTTTGCACAGGCCGCTCGGTCGTTGGACGTTAGGAATAATTCGACGGCAACCGAGGCTACAACTTCTGGCGCAGGCTCTACAAGATGAAAAATGGAGAGTAATTCAACTTGAGAAGGAATGTTGTCGTGCAAGCACATACCGTGCTGGCGGCACATGTGCGCAAGCTGAGAAACAAAAAAGGTCTTTTCTGAGAAAGGGACATCGTTGTCGCTGACAAGTGTTTCGATGAACTTGAGAATTGCGACCGATGTGAGGCTGCACCGCTCTGAAACGTAGCGGTGCAGTTTCCCCATCAGCTCTTTCAGAAGAAACATTTTTTCAGATCCCACCAAGTTCTGTGAACCGTGCGCAAGTGCAAGAAGGGCGTCGGCGCGCACAAATGGGTCTGTGCTATCAGCAAGTTTCCAAACAACACTTTTGCAATGCCACCAACTAGTAGATGTATGCTGAAAGAACTGGAGGAGTGGGCAAATCAACAGTTTTCCGGTTTCTTCCGATCCCAACGCTTTGATTGCCCTGCGTGTGAACAACTCCGCTGTCGGAGGTTCCCAAGAGCTCCGCAGCTGCTTCAGTCGGCGATAAGCATTCACGCACGGTGGAATAGCTTTCTCGTTATCCATCCATGAGGAAAGAATAATCTCCATCATTTGGTAGACCTCTTCCTGAAAACATCGAAGTTGACGGCTAGTATGCGGTTTGCTCTGTAGTGCCTCAGTTGAGACCAGAGTGTCTAGCAACACAGCGTAGCTGCTCAATTCAAGATCGAACTTTGCCCTTTCCAGTATTTGCTCTACCCTAAGACATCTGGGGACGTGTGCTGATAACATCGCGATCACTGTAGATGTGGCACGAATTCCGTCCATGCGACTGCATTTCAATAAATTATTGTAGAGTGCGTTGTACATCTCATCAACAAGTTTTTGATCGGAAAATTTGCCGAAAAAATCAGTGATGATCGAAAAGGACTGCTGGAACGACAGACTTGTTAGAATCTGTATGTTGGAGAGAAGAGGTCGCAGCGCCAGGACAAACGCACGGAATGCATTTTCACCTTGTTTTGTAGGAACTGCCCAACAAATGTTCGCAAATTGCTTGAGCATGTAGACTTTAACTGCAAGTTTTTCTGAGTCGCGTAGGTGCTGAAAAAGGGCGGCCCACACTGAGCTATACATGAGGTCCCCGTTGACAACCACAAGAGCGCCTATAATTTGCTTCGCCTTATCGTCCCATCGTGTCTCCAGGTACTGTGCTGCGATGCCGATATTGTGCGTCAGCGTCGCTGCATCGCGCGAAGGCTTCTTTGCCTTCCGCAGCAGGTGTTCTAGGAGAGGCCCGGCTTCATCGCTCATGAGCTAGGCGAAGTGCAAACGCAATAAGAAAAAGGGTGGCTCACTGTTATTTTCAGGACGTGCCAGTGCTTTCCGAAGGGGTTGAAAAGGGTTGGAAGAGAAAAAGGAGAAGGCCCCAGAAGAAAGTGATGAGTGAAGGCTAAACTGAAGCAAGCTGCCCATGGCGTCCATATTTTTGTGTTTGTGCTCCCCTGGAGAAAACGACTTTGAATTGGATGCAGCGAGGTGCATTGACTCGCTATTGGTATTTTAAAACTGCGGCTGCGATTTCTGGTCGCCTACCTGACGAAAAACGTGCAAGGGAACATTGCACCGTCATCCTATAGTTTTTTAGCCATTCGGTATCGCGGGGGCAATGGTGTTGTGTGAAGGCTCGCGCGGGGTGGATGGGGATTCTGCTCGGCTCAGGATCGATTTGGCTGTCTCGCGGGCTGGCGGTCGTTGTGACGCTTTGGCCAGGCGTGGGCCGCGGGCCCGTTTTGTGTTTGGGCTATTGGTCTGGCGGTTTGGGCCGCCGTTGGGTGTGCGCATGCCGGGGCCGGGGGGCCCCCCCGCCTGGCCGTGGCGGCCGTTCTCTCTTCTCTAGCGGTCTTCTTTTTCCCTATGGGCGGGGGGAGAGGGGGGGGGGGGCTGGGGCGGCTCCCGGCGTTTTGGGGGTTGGTGGCCTCTGTATTGTGTTTCTTGGATATCAGGGCTTTGTTTTTGGGATGGGGCAGGGCCAGTGTCTTGGCTCTATATAGGGGTTTCGGGTCCCTTTCTCTGTTTGCCAATGTCAAGACAAAATGCCACCCCCCTTACGCCCCTCCCCTTTCTATGCGGGTCACAGATCCTATTCCAGAAGGAGCAATGTGGTGAAAAAGGGGGTTGGAATGCTGTCGTCGGCTCTGTGAAAGTGTTTCCAGAGACCCATCGCGCAGTGGGGGGCTTCGTGTGCCTTTGGGCCTTTCGTAGTAGGGGGGGGGGCGATGGAGTTTCTTCTTAGGGTTTTTGTTCCTTTGGAATTTTTTTCTAGAGAGTATCAAGGGCGGAGGAGATAAGCTGAGAACCAAATGAGGTATGGTTTGGCAAGCCTTTCTGGGGAAGTTGTATACTGTGAAGAAGGGGCGTGCCACTTGCATGAGGCCGTATGGGAGATTGGTTGTAATGGGATTAATTTTTTGTGGGCTCTCTGCTCGACTCGGATGGTGGTTCCCGAGCTAAAATGGTCTCCTTGGAAACTGCCACGGTCCTGTTGTGTGGATGTCGCTGTGTAATGAGCAAGTGAGAAGAAGGAAGAAGGAGGTGCAAGTGGAGGTCAAGCAAAGGAGGCAGCGACATGTGACAGAAGGAGCAATTAGGCACGCGACTACAGCCGCCGCCCGCGTAAACATTCGTTCCGACGGGCCCCGCATCGCGTCCAGTCGCGCGGGGCACCCCATCTAATTCTTGTTGTTGGGTGCTTTTCTTGTGGCTTGGACACCTGCGCGGAGGACCCCCGCGCGCTCACAGCTCGCACGCGCAGGGGTCACACGCACAGGCGCCCACGGGAGGAAACACTGGGTGGATGCATGCCAAACGGGCATGCGCGGGAAACCAACACAATCTTACGTCGCACTCACACAACGCACACCAGGCGAAACTACAAAGGTATCGAAAACACAAAACGAAAAATGCGGCGCAGGCGTTATCCAGCTCTGCGGAAAAAACATACACGGGCGCTCCTCGCTCGCACAGCGCACCTTTCGCGGCGTCCAAAGGTCGGGAAGGCAACTAGGAGTCCAGCCCCAGACAGGAGAAAACGGAGAATTAACGGCGGGTCAGCAACAGCGACCGCAGCAAGAGGGTGCACACGCACGGGCAGCCGTGCACGGGCGCCGGAGGTGCACATCGACGGACAGCAGTCTCGTCAAAGAAAAAGCAAAAACAATCAACATAAAGAGATAGTATCGGTACACCCTTGCCTGGTACCCCGGTGTACCGCATTTCAACCAGCGACAGCAGCACTCGGTTCGCGGCTCCCGCCAATAAGACTCACAGCGTCTGGGACCGTACCGGGCTGCAGAAATCATTCACAGCTTACGGGAAAACAGGTCCAGCGGGAAGCACTCGCACCGCTTCCACGCTCGAGAGGACACATTATGAAAGGAAGGGAAAACAAGGAACAGAAACTTAATACGGGTAACATAAATAGACACATGAATGATAAAGTAGGGGGCTATGAACGACAGCCGTCAACGGCATCGACCAAGCGAGACTCAGCCAGTCGAGAAAATCCTCGCGAAGAAAAAGGCGAGGGGGAGAAACAAAGCAAAACAAGGAAAGTCATATATACTTTTTAAACTTGCTTGCAAGAGTTCGCCAAGACTTTCGTGTATCGCTACACGAGTCAGTATCGTGTGTTATCCGTTACATATGAGAGAGAGCATCAGGAGACAAGGAGGAGGAGAAAGAGCAGAGGAGAGTACAAGAAGCTGTAGCATCCGCAACGTTTTCAGCACATGAATGTTCACGCCATCCCACAACCACAGCTGAGCCACCGGCCGTCACCATTTCACACCATCATATCCAACCATCCTCAGACAAGTCATTCCACGTTGACAAGCACACTTACGTGTAAGGTGTCGTGCCATTCAATTACATCATCGCAAGCGATTCTTGTAATAAAACCCCATTCTTTTCAGAAGGGGGGTCAAAGTGCAAATCGGAGCATGGAGAACTTTTATTTGACAGGTTCCTCAAACACACACCCTCCGGTTTTGCGTGGGGCGAACGGAATACCAAAGACAATGTCGTACAGTGTTCTTGGCGGTTGGGAAATGGCATTTTGGACTAGCAGGGGCAATGTAGACACTTTCATCTCCATTGGATAATACCCCCCTTTTCTTTCACACATCTTCGGATTTGCCATGTCCAATACAGGAAGTTTACTTCCACACCGTTCCAATCGGGTATATCAAACCATGCAATGAAAAAGAAAACTCTATTTTTCTTATGTCCATCTTTCTCTCTGTCTATCCATTCTTGAACTAATTTCTCTTCTGTGATATTCTTTATGATCCATTTGTGAACCCTCACAGCAGCATCGCCACGACCACTTGCCTTTGCGTTATTTTCGCGGGCCCGCCCACCCACCCCTGCTCGTTTTTTGGGTGGGGTTTCTTGTAGGTTTTCAGGAAAGCATCCTACATCTAAGCAAGGGGGTTTCATTTTGTCGTTCCGGTTAATGCTCCTCCACCATTCTCTTTTTCATGATTCGATCGCTGCTTTTTGCCCGACTAATTTCTGTTTTTCTTTCGTCGTCTTCAAGGAGAACCTACCGTTTCTCCCCCAGTAGTGCGATTGTGTCATTTTAGTGTTCTCACAGAACGATCTTTTTTAGTGGAACTGTTTTCCGGTCGTTTATGTTTGATGTTTGTTCATGCAATTTTCCCTTTGTGTTTTCCCCAGGTCGGCTTTCTTTCCCCTTTCTATTTCTACCGCCGGTCGGTAGACGAACAAGTGCTCTCTCGTCGCGACGGGCACTCCACTGCGCACGGAGTCTCTTTGGATCCCCTGCCCCAGCAGCAGGGAGATAGTTTCGACATTTTCATTATTTGTCGACCAGTCAGGTAGTATGTTCACCTTCCTTTATTCCAGTGAGCGCTTTTTGCTTTTCTACCTTTTCGACGCCACCTGTTTGTGTTTTGGAGACCTCTCTTGTTCAGACTCTCGTCGTCCTTCCCTCTTTGCTTCGCTTGCGGTCGGATTATTTTTATCTTTGACTTCTTGCCGCCGGCATGCGGAGGTGAGGTGCCCTTCTCGGGAAGAACTTGGCCCTTCCACTCTTGAACAGATACGTCCGCGCCACCACCGCTGGAGCCCTACTTCTTCCCTTTTTCTTCCTGCCGGGTATCTCACGTTTCTTCCCCTTCCCAGCAGTCCTCGCGAAGGCAGGCTGCTGGCGTACCGGGCACTCCATCCCACGGAGTGCGCCTCATGAGGTGTTCAGCCCCCGCTGCCCTTTGGCCAGGGCGGAGTGGTGTGCCTCTCGATGTGTTCCCCAACACTCTGTACGCATTCCGGCTGAGCTTTTGTGCCGCCGGCCCTGTTGTCGCCCCTGAATACATGGCTTTGCGCATTAATAAATGGCTCACCTTTGATGGGCCCGGCACCGCCGGTGACTTTGAGATAACCCGCGTATTACCATGCAGTCTGTTTCTCGTGGTACGGCTGCCTCGCCCGGGAGAAGGTGGTCCACTTCTCAAAGCCACAGTAAATTGGAACGAAACAGTAGAGCGCGATGCGCGCGCGAGTGGCATGAAGATAATGTGAGCGCGCGAGGGACACGCAGCGCCCGTATGCGAATCCCGAGCACTTGACAGCTTACGTTCCCCCTTTGAATTTCATCTTCGATAAATGACAAAGCGTTCGCAGTATCGTGACTTTGGGTGCCCAAGCCCTGATGGTTTGTTCCGACCTCTTAGCAAATCGGGAAAAACCTCCTCCCGTTGGATTCGAACCAACGACCTGTAGGTTAACAGCCTAACGCGCTGCCGACTGCGCCAGGGAGGACTAGCACCTTCACATTTGAACCACCGGCCGTCAACGTTTCAGTGAGGAGAAAAGGGCCGCTAGGGGAATTGAACCCCTGACCTCCCGCACCCGAAGCGGGAATCATACCACTAGACTAAGCGGCCGCGATATCCGATGATATTCTTTTTGAGAGTGGTTTAGAAGCGGTGTTGTGTCGATCTTTTTTCACACCGGTGGAGTCGTTGGCCGCTTAGCACAGTGGCAGTGCACCACTCTCGTAAAGTGGGGGTCGCGAGTTCGATTCTCGCAGTGGCCTTGGTTTTTGCGCGTGAGCACGCCAGTTGTGTTATATTGTTATCCCCGAGTGTGCAGGCCTTCTGTAGCTCAATTGGTAGAGCATGTGACTGTAGAGTTCGCAGGTATCACAGGGTCGCTGGTTCGATTCCGGCCGGAAGGAAAGTTTTCGTCGATTGCTTATTTTTTCCCTCTTCTCGCTTATGCGGGCTCTCTTCTTGGAGCCGGGTCCTCCCTGGCGCAGTCGGCAGCGCGTTAGGCTGTTAACCTACAGGTCGTTGGTTCGAATCCAACGGGAGGAGCATTTTTCCCCGATTCTCAGTATCGGGATGCAGAGGCATTGGTACCGAGGCAGCCGGTTTGTCGCGCAGTGCGGGGCACGCGGGCGACGACCGCGCAGGGGGCGGGTGGTGTGGTGCATTGACGGAGCTCAGCTTCTTTATTTTCTGTTTTATACAGTGCATCCAAAGCTACAATGGAGATGCTCTCCTTAAGATAATACCCTCCAAGACTGGACACGGTGAGTTTCCTTTATTTCTCCGGCTTTTAAGTGATGTGCGCAGGCGCCACGAAAAAACTAGTATCGTGCTCTCATCGTGTCACTAGTTTTGTGCCCGGCGCCGCGGACGGTGGCACACTCTTCCCCTTCGAAAAGAGGGCGTGAATGCGCTCGTGCTTTTGAATGTCCTTCGCGGAGAGCGACGGCCGCGTCGTCTCCACAGAGTTTAAGAGGTCCTCCATAGTCATCTGCTCCGCGGCAAGCGCGGTCGTGTGGGGGTCCGCAGCGCTGCCACCGCTCCGGGCAGCGAGACACAGCTGCTTCAGCGCGTCACCCACCTTTTCGCGTGTCACGCCCTCGCCCAGGTTCGCAATGACAAAGTCATCCGCATTATCTACACCCACGGCCGCCGCACTTCGGTTCGTCAACGCTTCCATGAACCGCATGTTCACCGTCGTGTTGGCCGACGAAACCATTGCTGAAAGGTCCGCTGGCGTCCAGTTTTCTGTACGCCGTGCTATCTGCAGCACCTCTTCGTTGCTCAGGTTCGCCGAAGTTTTCCGCAGCAGACTCTGCAAGATCGCCACGCGGTCATCCTCATTCGGTATAGAGCACACTACAGCCTTGTCGAGTCGGCCAGGACGCAACAGGGCGGCATCGATCAAGTCGGGCCGACTCGAGGCGGCCACGACAAACACATCCTTCCGTCCCTCCACACCATCGAGGTAGCACAGGAGTTGGTTCACCACACGATCCGTTACACCCGAATCGTCGGCCCCACGTTGCGGAGCCACCGATTCGAATTCGTCAAAAAACACAACGCACGGTGCAGCGGCCTGCGCGCGCTCGAAAACGTCCCGTATTTTCTGCTCGCTCTGCCCAATGTACTTCCCAAAGACCTCCGGGCCGTTGATAACGATGCAGTGCAAGTTCTCCGCGTTGACGAGTGCTTCGAGGATGAAAGTTTTGCCACACCCTGACGGGCCGTAGAGAAGAATACCACTGCGCGTCTTCAGGGGTAGTTTCGCAAAGAGCTGTGGATGTTTGATGGGCAACACCAGTGTGTTATACAGCGTCTGTTTTGCTTCCACCAAGCCACCGATCGATTCCCAGGAAACCTTGTCCCCTTTGAGGAAGCTGATGCCGGTGTGGGCGAGCGGTGTAAAAGAGGCAACGCACGCCTCCGTACACTTCCGTAATGCCAGCGTTGGCTCCGCTACCAGCTTCGCATGAATCCGCGACGCAACTTGCTTCACGTCGAACGGCGTGTAGTTGTCCATTAACGCCGCCGCCGCCGCTACCTCGTCGTGAGACGTGTGCGGGAAAAACTGGGTGACGAGTGCGGCCCGCGATGCGCGGTGGAGAGCCTCCACCGTCAGCACCTGCCGAAAACAGTACGCCGAGCGCAGCGATTCGTGCACTGCGTCGCGGCTCGAGCACGTCGCCAGCACCACCACGGCTCCCTGCGGACGCACGGAGAACTGGTAACAGAACCGCGTCAGAGTAGCCTCAAGCGTCGCTTGCGTTGCGGCAGACATCGCCGCCACATTGCCCTCCTGTTGGGCCGGGGCGATGCTGTCGAAGTTCTCTAACACTAACACCGCAGGCTTGCACAATACGCATTCCATCAGAGCCCTCCGGACATCGGTGGAGAAGGACTTGGTTTTTCCACACTCCAGCGTTACGGTGTGGACGTCTGGTAAAGTGTTTAGCACCGCTCGTACAATGGTCGACTTGCCGAAGCCTTTTCCACCACAGAGGAGAACGTTGTTTTGATGTAGGTTTGCAAAGTGCGGCATGCTCGATTGATGAATCGCGGAGATGAGGTGCTGTTGCAGTTCTTCAGCCACGCGCCCATGCACGCGGGCAACGTCATCTAGTGACACACCGGCGGATACCCCACCTGGCGCTCCCAACTCTGTTGCTTCACCGGGTCCAGCGACGTTGCTGCCTCCTGCCGCGACCGAGGTGCCGGTGCCATCCGGAGTGAGGAGGAGGTTAGTTGCCTGAGATAGGGAATCTACTACACACACATCCTCCTCCCACGGTTCGCCTTGCCCGGCTGCGCTGTCCGCATCTTCGATAGTGACACTAACCTTCTTCAAGTAGGTGCGCAGAAAGCCCGGCGTCAAATCTTCCTTCTCTAATGTGGCGACGGTTGCGCAGTCGAGGGCACCCAGAACGGTGCCATTCTTCCAATGGTACTTGTTCGCTGTGAGGCTGCGCACCCTCACAGTCTCGACAACGGTGCCCTCGCCCACGGTTCTCCGGGGGATACCGGGAGGGGCCGGTCGGCCGCGGACGAAGGCCCAAAGTGGATGCGCACCTGCACCGTTCGCATTCTCGTCCATCTGCTCGCGGCGCACTCGCGTGGCTATCACAAATTGCGTACCTTCGTGCATGCTCGCACATCCACCGAGCAGCTTCTCCTCCCCGTCCCCGCATTCGATGCTGGTCACGATTACCTTCGCCATGACTCCAGGAAATATGGAGACAGAGATGACCATGGAGGGGAAGACTACCTGCACCTGGCGCAGGAGCATATTTTCGATTCGAATCGCGTTCTGTTCCACTACCTCACTGTCGTCCACCGTCAGCGGCGACACCAACACCTTTGTCGCCCGTGCCACCCTCGCAAGTGGCGTACACTCGACCAACTCCCCTTCACTCAAACCTTGATCATGGCAGAGGGCGTGAGGAAATAGCAGAACAAATCTAGAGTTCGTGTGTGATCGTTCTGTGAGACAGCCCACATAGATATCCTTGCCGCTCTGTCCCGTGATCCGCAGGGGTACCACTCGCGGAAGATCGCCGTTAAAGAGCGATCGGAGCACATTGTCCCGATAGTACTGCGATACTTCTACGAAGGAGTGCTGGCTGCTCCAGTCCAGGGCAACTTCAAAGGAGGATAGTTGCATTTGCTGAAGAGGCAGAGGTTGGAAAGGGGGGAGGGAGGGGAACGCGGCAGAAAGATAGGTGAGTGACTACGTCTTCTACTTTTGCCTTTCCCCGTGCTGGGATGAAGTTGGCCGCTGCGCTGCTTGATGCCAACACACGAGCCAACCAGCAAAAAAGTAGAGCCGTCGCCTTCTCAACTCCAGTACTCTGCTACCCGTTCTGCTGCAGGTGTTGAAGCACACACGGTAGATGTGCAGATCCACAGGTACGTAGCCGCTCTAGCGAAAGTTTTGACAAAAGAGAAGATGAACGGAGAAAAGTCGAGGAAGGCGTAGTGGGGAGAAAGAGGGCAGTCTCAAGCGAGACAAAGGACTGACGACGCTGCAAGCGTGGGGAGGGACGTGTGTGCACGCATGGTAACATCGCTGTTTCACGTTCGGTGCGAATGACTCTAGAACGCGGCAGACGAGAGTCCCCTCGGGATTCCCTTTTGTGCAAGCGAGAGGATCTTACAGGCTTCCTCTTGATTGCTCATAAGTTGTAGAAGGAGTGTACTGAGTGACTTGTGACTCAAAACTATGACTGTGACTACCATGAATGAGGAAGGTGACGAGAAGGGGGGGGGAGGAAGGGAGGAGGAGAGCATACGAGGCTCCGTACACACGCGAAAGGTGTCCCGAAGTATGGAACTCTATTCATTTCTCTTAGGTCCACACCAAATATCAACGACGACAAAAAGAAAGCTCAGAATGCAGCTCCTCACCCCCATCTCTTCTCCGATTTCCTTTCCTTCTCACGTTCCTTTAGGAATATAGCCGAAACGCAGTTGCCAGAATTCTGCATCCTCCTGCGTCTCGAGAGGGTGCGAGTGCCACCGCAGAGTGATCTTCTCCCCGGCTTCTAGGGCCCGCCGTGTTATGACATGCACGAGTGGCTCTCCGTTCGATGCCGCCCATCGGACTGGCCGAACGGAGCCAGCAGTGTCGCCGCTGTCGACACACACGTATGCGTTGGGCTCGAAGCTGTGGACGCAGAAGTCGATAAGCGGGTAGAGGCTGAGGCCTTCCGCGTCATCCTCCATGCCTCGGCTAAGCACCATAGAGAGTGCCCATGACGTTGACTGGGCAGCGAAGTGGGGAACACTTTGTTCAAGTCGTCGTTGCATTTGACGAAGCCGCACCCATTCGACGCGCTGCCTTGCCGTTGTGATCTGGCCCTTCGCAAGAAAGGGTGCGTTCGCCGCCCCGTGGGCCCGCAGCGCGTTCCCGCCATACATGGCGTCGAGCTGGTGCGCCAGCGTGGAGACACGGTTGTAGCGAAGCTCCGCGCTCAACGCATCTTGCACCTCTACAGTGTCAGCGTTGTGCAAGTCATGCAAAAATTCAAGGTATTTACGGTGAGGACTCTTAGGGTTGTGGAGCTCGCGAGCAACTCGCTGCGACAACCTTTCCACTGGATTGTAGCGCCCTGCGAACGTGCCTCTGCATAGCTCCGATGAGTCGACACTGATAGAAAGAGCCACTGGTAACGAGAGGAGCGCGCAACCAGCGGCGACGGAACGTGTCACCGAGAGGAAACATCGGTGCGATGTCTGAGAGTCTTCACTGGGTTGCAGGCGGACGCTACCGTGCACGGCGGCCCCACGCCGAGCCGCCCATCGGCACAGCGGCAACGCCCCAGGGACCCTAGCCGAAAACAGGTAGGGCCAAATAAAAATGTAGGTAGCCTCGTTTTGGCAGATGATGCGGCGTACCGGGTGGGAAGCGATGATAAATTCTAGCATGACGCCCCTCCCCTATTGGTGTTTCGTAGCTGCATATGCATCACCACGTTCTCCGTATAGCCAAGAGCGGTGTGGCCAGTTCTTTTGTTCGGCCTCTATTATTTTATTACGCTACTATGATGCTTTGTGGAACTCACTGTTACACTGCTCTCCGCCAGCTGTGACGTGCATTCGCATGGAGCCGCACTCCAATTCTATGAGACGGAAAACAGGCAGAAAGCAAAAGGGACGGAAGCACTACCGCTTTTTCTTCAGCAAACGACCGGACCCCGAGGACGGAAGGGAGAAGAGACATTCTCATCTAAATGAGTAAGTGGAGAGGGTGGGTTGAGGGGATAGAGGCGTCACTAAAAGCAGGTCGTTCCCCAAATCACTTCATCAGAGACTCTCCTTCTCTCTACACTTGCAAACCTGCGACGTCTGATAACCTCTGTCCTAAGGCTGCGTAGAAAGTGTGAGGAGAGGAAGGATCTGTTCGTCTGCTGGCTCGCCCGCTTCGCGTGCTTTATCCAGTGCCCAACGTATTCGACACATGAAATGAATGTTCATTTTAGGTGGCAAGCCTCGCGTGCTCAGGATGACACTCCCCATAGTTCACTGCGCCTGCTACTTCCCGCATGGGGGCCTGAAGAGGCCATTAGGCACAGGCCCGCGCTGATCAGCGGCCCAATCTTGGTTAAGATGTTTGTAACAATTTCCAGTTTCTAAGAATTTATTGAATCCTCGAAAAACCCCTACGTCAGCTTTTCTCATTTGACCTACATACGCAAAGCAGAAAAGCACTCAGC
>JASAOM010000909.1:0-25254 GCA_030849085.1 Borovskyia barvae | reverse complement strand
GCGGGCTCGCTGAGCGACCTG
The DNA here is from genome assembly GCA_030849085.1 of Borovskyia barvae. Taxonomy (NCBI): domain Eukaryota; phylum Euglenozoa; class Kinetoplastea; order Trypanosomatida; family Trypanosomatidae; genus Borovskyia; species Borovskyia barvae. The sequence continues at coordinate 25,233 of JASAOM010000909.1, read as the reverse complement.
ACGCCGGCGCAGCAGACGGATACGCGAGATGTGCTGCTTGCGTTTGCGAGCGCGATGCCCGGGCTGAAGTGGAGCGGCACGGACTTCTGCACGTGGGAGGGAGTGACGTGTGCCTCCTCGAGCGTGGCTGTGGCCCCGCAGGTGCGCTCCCTGGAGGGGACGCTGCCGGAAATGCCGGACGGCGTGAACTACACGAACGTCGTTGTGACGACGCTAAGCTTCGACGTTGGGGGCTTGAGTGGCACGCTGCCGGCGTCGTGGAGCCAGCTGACGAAGCTGCAGACGGTGTTGCTCCAGGGACCGAAGATAACCGGCAGTCTGCCCTCTTCGTGGTCTGCATTGCGGAGCCTGAGGCAGCTCACCATATCGAGCAGTGTCGTGAGCGGCACGCTGCCTCCGGAGTGGAGTGCGCTAACGAATCTGCAGCTGCTTGACCTTAGTTACAGCCAGGTGTCTGGTAGCCTCCCCGCTTCGTGGTCTGCGATGACGGAGCTGGCGACCCTGTCGTTGGTGAAGTCACGAATCAGTGGAGTGCTGCCGGCGGAGTGGGGTGCGCTGCCCCATTTGCAGTCGCTCAATCTGAGGTATACCCAGGTTTCGGGCACGTTGCCTGCTTCCTGGGCTGCAATGGAGCAATTGACAGAATTGCTGCTGACGAGCGCAGGGGTGACGGGGACGTTACCCGCGGAGTGGAGTGCGCTGACAGAACTGGAGACGATCGACCTCGGCTACGCCCCGGTTTCTGGCAGCCTTCCGGGGTCGTGGTCGGGGATGAGCAGCTTGACCTCGCTGTCCTTAATGAACACTCAAGTGAACGGGACGCTGCCCGACTCCTGGGGTTCGATGACGAAATTGAAGAGCTTGTCCCTCGCTTCCACGTTGGTGAGCGGCAGCCTGCCGTCGTCGTGGTCTGGGATGCAGAGCCTCACCAAGCTCGTCTTGACAAAAACCGACGTGTGCGGGTGCGTGCCCGCCTCGTGGAGCTCCCTCGTTGACCAAATCACGGACCTCGACCCGCGCTTTACCGCGAGCGACTGCGCGACGGCCAACTCGTGCTCCCGATTTACGACGACGACCACAACCACTACGACGACGACGACAACCACAACGACGACGACGACCACAACTAGGGAGCCCACGCCTACGACGACGACCACAACGAAGATGCCCACGACGACGTCGACCACCACCACCACCACCACAGGTGCCCCGTCGTCGTCTTCCTCTGGAGGTGCATGCGAAGTGACCGGGTGCGCGGTGTGTAAGCCGGGCTCCACGACCTTCTGTGCGCTCTGCAAGGAGGGGTTCCAATTCGACGAAGGGCAGTGCGTGCAGACGGGGAGCGGCGGCGATGGTGTCGCCCGCGCGTCCTTTGGGTGGCTAGCCACCTGTGCGGTGCTGGTGGTGCTGTGCAGCACTGTGCTGTGAGCTGTGACGTGTGAGTGACGTATGTTGCCGTCAGCTGTGTGTGTGGACCGACGGTTCCGCCTCCGACGCTCCCTCGTGAACGCGGTGCATGACCCGGATGCGTCTCCGCGTGTCCCCCTCTCCCCCTCCCCTCCCCTCCCCTCTCCCAAGTGCAGCTGCAAGACCGCGCTGTGCCGCGTGGCTGGTGATGCGCGCGGCTCCCTCTGCGAGAGTGCGGCGTGGCGCGGGTGCTCGCTTTGCCGCCCCTCCGTCTGCCCGTGCGCGTGCGCGGTGCGGCTGTCGTCCCTGCTGTCTCAAATGTTCGCCGCCCGGCAGTTCTGGAGGAGTTGCGCACTGGGGAGGAGGCGCGTATCACTAGCAACGATGCGGTGTGGGGGTGTACCTCAAAACGGGCTGATGCTGTGTGGACTCTCTCTGCTCGACCCCCTTTTTTCCGGATCCCAAATCTCTGTGGTGTAGAGGAAACGACTGTGTCTTCTCTGAGGTGGTGCTCCGGGGTTCGAATCCGAGCACGGCATAGTTGTTTACACAGGATCCCCCCCGCTGTGTCTGGTATGGCGGAAACCCAATGCCCGATAGAAAGTTGGGAGCAGCGTTGGTGGAGAAGGAAGGGCACTTTTTGCTGTTTCGAGGAAAGTGGGCGCATTCATCACACTCGGATGAAGACGTTGTGCATCTTCTCGTGCATCGTGTGCAATCCCGTGTGTAATGTAAGAAGCTTTCTTTCATCCAATTCCGATCGGGTGCACCCAGCTTCGCGATAAAATGGGGATAACGTATTCCTTATCCGCCTTTCTCTCTGTCTTATCCATCCTTGAAGAAGCTGCTTTTCTGCGATCTTGAAGGGCGGTTGGCTAACGAACCCCCACAGCAGCATCTCCACGACAACGGGGGGCACGGCGAGGTTTCCCGCGAGCCCACCGACTCCCCGCCCCTGCTCGAGCACACACAAAAAGGAGGTGTCCCGCAGGCTTGTCATGAAGTCACTCCCACACCGAAGCTGCAGTTTTGCGCTTTATACATTTTTCATTTCCGGTAATGGTTTCCGTCATCTTTGCTTTTGCTTTTAACGATTTCATGGACGTACACACACACATATATACATATATATTTGCCTGATTTACTTTCTCGTTCCATCATCTTCTTCATCTTCAGGGACGGACCTACCTTTCGCTCCTCTCTCTCTCTCTATAACGCGAGTGTGCGTTCGCGTGCCATCAGAAGACAATTTCTTTTCTTCTCCCCCTGTTCCTTCTTCGGTAGATTATTTGGAAGCTCTTTTGCTACTACATTTTCCCTTTTTCTTCCTCCGGCTGGGTTTGCTTTCCCCCTACTCTCCCTGCCGGTGCGTCGAGGCAAGAGTATCCCTTCTTCGTGAAGAGTACTTCACTGCGCATGATCGTTATGGATGCACCGCCCTACCAGTGGAGAGATAGTTTCTGGGATTTTGTTTATGTACGGACCACTTCGTGCGTATTTCCGTTTCTGTTTTCTTCCAACACGCTCGGGTTACGCGTCCTTCTTCTCGACGCCACCTTTTTTTTGGTGCGTTGGAGACGGTTTCGTTTTGTTTCCGGTTCCCGTTCGCTTATTTCTGTCTCCAGTGGCTGGTAAGAATGGGTTTCTCCTCCAGCTTCGTTGCTGCCGGCGTGTGGAGGTGTGGTGCCCCTTCTGTGAAGGAACTTTGCCTCCCATCCCGCTGTTGAACATTGATGTTCACGCCGCGTCGCCGCCAGCCACCGCTGGGGCCCCCTTCTTCTCTCTCCACACCGGGTATCTCGCATCTATATCTCCTTCCAGAGCCGCTCACGAAGGCTGGCGGCTGGCACGCCGAGCTTCCGCTCCCACGGGATGCGCTATGGAAAAGTGCAAAAATCCCCGCTGCTCCCGCTGCTGCCGCTGCTGCTCCTGAGCCGGGGTGGTGCGATGCGTTTTCTGTTGTTTCCCCTAACCTCCTGTACGCATTCCGGCTGAGCTTTTATGCTGCCGGCCCTGTTGTTGCCCCTGTATGCGTGGCCTCGCGCCCTAATGAATGGCTCACTTCTGATGAGCCCGGCACCTCCGGTGACTTTGAGATAACCCGCGTATTACCATGCAGACTGTTTCCCGAGGCTCGGCTGTCTTCTGCGGGGGAAGGCGGTCGGCATCCCAAAGCTACATTCCATTAAACCTGAGTGAGACCAGCGCTGTCCATAGCGCGTGAGCGGCGTGAGGCCGGTGTGAGCCCGCGAGGGGCACGCGGCGCCCAGCATGCGGATCCCGAGTGCCTGCCAGCTTCCATTCTTCCTCTCTCTTTCCACCCTCTCTTCCTTTGACTTATACCTTCGATGAGTAGCGAATCTCACTCAACGCCGCGACGCACCGCCTTCCGTGTTGCTTCTGTGACCCCCTCCCCGGTGTGCTTGGCCGCGCAGCCTCTCGCTTCGCCGTGCCCGCTCGCCGCCCCGCTGCGGTCTTCCCGTGGTTCCTCTCGATGGTCGACTGGAACTTGGAGGGAAGGTTGCGAAAGCTCGATTTCGGTCACTCTCGGTAGCTCATCACGTTCGTGTGTGGGACTTTTTCTCTTTTTGCTCCAGCTGGTCCATCTCGCTCGCTGTGTTGGGTTGATTTTGATCAATGTAGTGGCGTTTTGCTGTCTCTCGGCGGAGGGGTGTGTGGTGGGCAGATGAGAGGGGGACTTCTCAGTGGCTAAGGCGTGTGGGGTGCGCTTTCACGAGTCCTGCGTTTCTGTTTTGTGATTTAGGGAGCACCTCAGAGCGTTTGTTGCGGTGGGTTTGTCGGGGGCTGCGGGTCCGCTTCCTATTCGTTGCCCTTTTCTCCTGACGTATGGCATTGGAGGTGGGCGGGGAAAAGGAGAAAAAAAGAACACGCTGGAGAAGTGAGGAGGTCCCGCCCATGACATTTTTCTTCTTCTGTCCGGCTCTCCTCCCTCAGCCTCACTTCCTCATGTCTGGCAGCTTTGTCGGAGAAGGGAGAGGAATGAGAGACAGCAGGGGCGGGAGGGAGAGGGGAAATGGAGAGGTGGAGGACCAGAGGAAGCCGGTCCAGCCCCCTCCTCCCCCTCCTGCCCCTCTTCCGCAAGGGTCTCGCCTCACTTCCCCGTGTTCTCTCTTTCTCTCTCTCGCGAAGTCGTTAAGCAGCGGTTTCCCTCGCAGTTTTCTCTTCCACTAACGGTGTACGATATAAATCGATGTTTCTGCTCCGAGTAATGGTGATGTGCACACCGACTCACCTCACGTGCCTCCCTCTCTCTCTCTCTCTCTCTCATACACGCCCTTTACTCGCTTCCTCGCGACGGAAGTGTGAGAATAATTTTTCCCTCTCTCATGTTTCAATAAGGGATCGTTTGAGGCTCTGTGCTTGGACGCCCCTGTATGTAGATTCTTCTCTTGCTCTTTCTCTCCGTCTCTGTCTCTGCGCTCGGGTGTATGAACTTCCCTCTGTGTTTGTGGGTGTCACATAATATTTCTTGCATGGGTTGAGTATAGTTCGTCTCCTGCTTGCCTGTACAGGTTCAGGTGCGTGTGTGGGGATCCATTTTTTCTCTTCTGTTTTCTGCAGGAGTGTGGTGAAGCGGGAGTGGGTGCACTGGAAGAGGAAGAGGAAGAGGAGGTTGGGGGAGGGGTACGAAGTGTATGGAGGGGAGGGAAGGAAGAATGACAGGAAGAGGAAGGCCCTCTCTCCTCTCGCCCTCCTCTCCCTTCCCCCCTCCGTAAGAGGCCAATGCGTCCCTCAGGCTCCAAGGGAAAGAAACAAAAATGGAACGCTGGAGGCCCCCGATGTCCCCCCTCCCACGCCCTCTTTCTCCCATCACATCACTCAATACGGGTAGCGAGGCTAAAGAGAACGACCCCCTCCCCTCCTCCCCCTTCTCTCAACAGCACAGGAGTGGACGTGGACCACTGGGCTTCACCTCTCCTGTCCTCCCTCCTGTTCCCCCCCTTCCCCCCCCCCCCCCCCCCCACACACACACACACACTCACATCCACACTCCTTTCCATTTTCGTGCCTGTTCCTCCGCTCGCCCTTGCTATGGTTCTTGCTCGACTTCCCCTTCTCTTTGATGGCACGAAGCGAAGCGAGTGTGAGACCGCCTCAAAAAGGGAAGGAAAACATTCAAAAGCGAGGAGGAGAAGGAGAGGGAAAGGGGGAGGGGCATGGAAGGTGATGTGTGTGTGTGTGTGTGTGGAGGGAGGGAGGGAGGAGATACCGTAGAGGGAGGATGACCCGTCCTCTTCTTCTTTTTGTGCATAATGCAACTTATCGCTCTCATGTGCTGCATGGCTCCTTCTTCTTCCCCTTCTCCTTTTGATAATGAAGATCTTTTTTAGTGGTAGGGAAGGTGGCAGACTTGATAGCTATCCCCCCCCCTCCTCCTCATTTCTCTGCAGATCGCTGTCAACACTTGCAAGGCCAGTAGAGAAAGTGGGGGGGGCAGGGAGGAGCACAGAGAGAAGAAGGAGAGTTACTAAGATGGTGATACCACTCGCCTCGAAGTCGGGCTGCGCTGCTGTCTCGCCGCTTCCGGCGCGTGCGCCTCCTGCACCTCTCGCTTCGGTGTGGTTGGACGCCGATAAGTACACGTATGAGGCTCTGTGCACGAGTGGGGCTGCTGCCATCACCGTCCGTCCGTCTTTTCATTCTACAGAGTACGGCGTGTCTGGGCAGGAGGCGAACACGATGTCCGAGGGCGTCGATGTGGAGCAGCGAGAACCTCTCTCTTTCCTCCACACAACCCCAGTGGGGTCACTCCACATCAAAAGCTACCCAGAAGCACCCTCTGCGCGCGACACACCGGGGCTGTCGCTGAGGCTGCAGGAATGCGCCATCCGGGACTGTCCGCCGCTGCTGCCCACCAAAACGAAGACGGCGCTGACCTCCTCGTCGGATGTGCGCGAAGCCACCCGCGGCACTCCGCTTGAAGGGGACACAGGGCCGGGATGCGATGCAAAGAGTTGCCCGACCTCCTGTGATCTCTCGGCTGGTTCCTGTTTTTACACTTCCACCACATCGGCGCCGCACGGCCATGCTTGGGATCCATGTGATGCTCCAGAGGATGGCTACCAAAGCGTATCCTCCGACGACCGCAGATCTCCCTGGATGAACGTGACGGATACTGATGCGCGACTCGATGTCCTGGAAGAGGTAGAACTGTGCAGTCTCGTCCCGGTCTTACCACGCACGTTTGGTGTAGAACAGTTGGTGCAGCAGCTCGTGCCTTGCACCCGCTACTTCCTTCGCACAGCGGAGGCGACAGCATCGACATCCTCGCGAAAAACGATGCAGTCTCCCCATCTATTCGGCGGTGAAGGTAAGAGGAGCGTGCCTCTCGCTGCTGCAGCGAAGATTACAGGGCCGACATCACCACCAAGACACCAACCTCTGCAGCGGCTGCATCGCTCCGCTGTGGAGATGGGCTCCACTGGCGGTGGCTGCCTGGGACATCTGCGTCGTGCTTCAGAGCGACATCTAATGCTGTTGCGCACACTCCGCATCGCTGCTGGAGCGCCAGTGGGACCACCCGATCGTGCTCTTAACGTGGCGGACTTGAGTGGGGATGTCGCTCATTCTCATCATCGTGATGCTGTTGGTGGCTGCACATGTGGTAGCAATAGGTGCTGTTGTGCAGAGGTGCCAATACAAATGCATGGCACATCGCTTCTACTTGGTGAGGGCGTGGAAGGGGAAAACATAGGCGGGTGCACGACCCGGACACCGATGAGCACCGATGGGCTGGAGTCGCCTCTTTGCCAAGTTGTAGGACCACCTTCGCTCTGCTACGGTGGCGAGGCTGAGGTGAATGAGGGCCATCGAGCTGGCAGCCCCGCCGGCGAAGCGTCTCCCCCGCGCAGCTCGGCAAGGTTGGCCGACAGCATCGCCGTGCGGAACGTCACCCACGCGACGGCGGGAGTGGCGTCCGGGACAGCTGGGGGGAGTCCCCTGGCATCCCATCCGCCCTTCTCGTATTCAGCACTTCCCTCTGGCCTCGCGCAACTGATTCAACCAGCGGAGGAAACGAAAAGTTGCCCCATGACGCGGGGTGATGGGCAACGCATGTTCGTGGCGGTCATGGCGGCCGAGAATGGGTCGGGGTGCAGCGACCACATCAAGGAAGCGGTTTCACCGCGATGCAGCGCGGCACATCGGCCTCCGTGGTACGAGAGGCGAGGGACGGGTCCGCAGAGCGAGTCGCCTCCCATGACACTGCCGGCGCCTTGGACGAGCGAGGAGAGCGACACCCCCTACATCGAACCCGGTACTGTCCCCGGGATGTGGGCTGCGTTTTGTCCACAGTCATCTGCGGCTGCGGTGCCCGCACCATGGGCAAGCCAGAGTGGCGGTTGCGGCCACTCTTGCCGCAAGGCAGTTGGACGTCCCTACTTCGCCATTGCGCAGGCGCTCTACGAGCGTTGTCGACTGCAGCGACTGCGCCGGCAACACCTCGGCACGGCCGAGGGGACGAGCACTGAGGCGACCGGGACAGCAAAAGTGGGGGACCTCCCGAAAGCCGCGCAAGGCAGCGCCCCCACTGACGCGGCAGAGATGCATGGGGGCGGTGAGGGTCAAGCTACGGTATCAACTCCGCATTCGACACAGACAACTTCATGGTGGAAAGACAGTACCAACACCACCAGCCCGGCGTCTGCTGCTGCTCCTGCTGTTGCCGATGTCACCACTGGCGCCACCGCTCCACATTATGCTACACCAGTACGTCCTGCCATTGCCGACATCACCGCAGCAGAGCGGTTCTGGGATGCAGTGGTAGCCTCTGCAGCAGCCCCCCGACACCCCCCTATCAAAGCCCCACTGATGACAGCTGATCCCGCTATATCGACCCTTGCTACCACAGACGGTAGCGATGACTACGTTCCGCAGCTTCCACCACCTCCGCCACCGCCACTGTCGGTGCCTTTTGCCTTTTCTTCATCACCGGCCAACGTGCCGCGCGATGGCTCTCACTCAACGATGTATCCTCCCGATCCGCCATGGGAGCGGGGGGACGAACGGGCGGGTGGTGCTGTGGTGGAGTGGACTTCTGGAACCGTCAGCTACACCGCCGATACCCAGGGACTAGTGGAGGAGCAACAAGCCCGAGCACGGCGTTTTTATCTTCTCCCACCGCCGCCGCCGTCGTCTCCTTTCCTTTCCGTTCCAGAGAGGGCAGCTGGGCGCGCGCTCGCGCGGGACTCGGAGAGAAGGCGGGAGCGGGTAGAGACGGACCTTAACCCTGCCGAGGCCGGTGTTGGCGAAGACGAAAGCGCGATGCAGTGGAGGGTTGGGAAGGATTGCCTCCCCAAGGCGGCGGAGGACCGCTCCTGTCTGCGTGGGGCGACCCTCGCTCAGTTGCAGCGCCTTCACCGGCTCCGGCGAAGGATTGCCACCACGATTGTTCACGTCACAGCGGGGGAAGTAGTTGACCAGCGGGCAGGGCCGTCCGCACATCCGACACCATGCCCATCGGAGGCACCCACGCCGACCCCTGCTCTTCCACCGTACACCTCGTCGCTACCGAAAATGGAGGCGGCTAGGCATCCGGGGCGAAACGGACGAGTTCCACTCATGCTGTCGCCGCTGCCGTACCGCTCGATGGCTGGGATGACTGCCGCTGCTTCGGCGGCTGGTGCTGTGAGCGGAAACCACTGCACGTGTGTTCGTTGTGCCCCACTGCTGGTGCAGTTCGCTCAAGTGCCGCTCCTCGCCTCCCCTGTTCTGCGGCGGTTCTTCGATTATTTGCACCAGACGGCCCTCCCGCTGCTCTTGCCATCTTCACCATCGTCACCAGCGCCATCATCATCATCATCGTCCTTACCGCGGCGGCGGCGGCGTACGTTACGCCAGGGGACGACGCCCTTGGCCCCTGCCGCGGTCTCACCCCGACCCTGTGTTGCCCTTGATACGATACCGCAGCTGCCAGACAGGTGCGACATCGGCGATGACTATCACCGGGCTACCGCGTCAGCGGGCCAGATCGACATCGCTGCTATCCCACAATCAGGAAAAGGTCAGGCGATAGAGGCCATGACACGGGTCGGCACTTCTGCTCCTGCCCATAGCAGTCGCCACAAGAACGGTGTGCAGCGGCTGCGTGGGGTCACAGCGGATCTGCTGGATATTTTCCCCGCTCTTTCTCAGCGGATGCTAAGTGGCCGTCGTCAGCAGCAGCAGCAGCGGCGGCAGCGACCCTCTGGTTCGATGGAGATGATGCATGAGGACGAGAGCGCGCAGTCTGCGCCAGCACGCAAGCGCGCGAAGGCGGGCTCGTTGGACACTGTCCATGACCCGCAGGTGCGCTCAAGCGTGCCCACTGCTAGAGGGAAAGGAGTCAAGGCCCCTTCTGTCTCTCGAACCCCGGCGGCGACGGGGGAAGAGAAGGAGAAGGAGGTGGAGGAGGACGCGCTGAGCATGCCGTGCTGGGTGGATGACGCCGTGCTGGATGAAGCGGTGACGGTCGGCGTAGTGCCGGAAGGAGAGCCGCATCGGCTGCGGTTGGTGGCACCGTCTCGCGCCTTCTGCCTCTCTCTGGTGCAGCGGCTCGAGGAGGTGGCAGCGGCGGCGATCGCCATCCTGCGGTTCATCTCGGTGCCAGCCTACTGCGCGGTTATTTTGTCCTACAATGTGCCTCGGTGGCGGTGCTGGCTGGTAACTCAATACTTCACCGCGACGTGGGCAACTTTGCAGACCTGCCTCACCTCAATGGAGTGGAGGGAGGTCACTCAGCTCGCGCGCGATTCACCGTACCTGTCTGCGTGGTGCGGGGTGGTGACGGGGCGATCAGGAGAAGCGGTCACCGATGCCGTGGACGAGCTACTCGACGCCCTTGACGAAGGTATGGCAGCGGCCTTGTTCACTCAGCCGTCGACGAGGACGGCAGTGCGTGAGACACTGCACAGCGTTCAGCTGAGCGTCTTTGCTGCTGCCGAGCTCCATTCGCGCGCATGTCTCAGCTCCGCGGAGGACCTCGTGGCTCGTGTGATTCTCACAGCCCTCACCCCTATCCTTCACCGCCGCATCACTGTCATGTACGAGCTGCTGCGGCACTTCGCCTCCAAGTCGCTCTACGCCTCCCACCGTCAGCAGTGCGAAGCATTTCAGAACTGGTATGCCATGACACCGTCACCGGCTTCCATTCTTCGCCTGCTGCAGCGCAGCAGGCGTTTCAGCGGAGCCCTTCGTCGGTGCTACCCACAGTACATTTTCTCTTCGTCAGCACCATCGCCGCCACTGCGATGGAATGGGGGCGACGGAAGCTGCAAGGAAGAGAATACCTCGGCACCTGTCGCCATCGCTCCTGAAAGCCGACTCCCCTATTCGTTGCCAAATCTGAGAGGAGAGGCGGATGCGCGGCTCACAACTGACGTAACGCGCTCTGCTTCAGCGATGCGGAGGCTGGACGAACAGGTTGGCCGGTGCTCCTGTATGGGCGGAACGGCCAACAGATACTCTGACACTGCCAACCCCACCGCCGTCCGCGCTGACGAGGATGGCTTGGGCGAGTCGCACCGATGGTGTACAGGCACCACTGAAGGAATACAGGAGGCGCGAAGTGGCGCATCTTTCCGACCGCTTCCCTGCCCCGAGGGGCAGGCGTCCTCTACGTTGTGGGACGTCGGTCAGCCCGTCGAAAGTGCGTCACCCTACGTCGGTGTAACGCAGGGGTCCGCCGTCACTGGGTGCCGCTCTCTTTCCTCTGGTTCCCCCCCCTCCCTCTTCTCCTCGGCTGCTCCGCTCCTGCCTTCGTCGTCACCCACACGCTCCACGATGGGCACACGTGATTATGTGCCAGAGGTCGCCCTGCTGGACCCCCGTTACCTTCAGCGTTTTGCATGGTGGACCCACCAGTTGCATCACGGTGGAACAGGCAACGCTGTTGGTGGGGCTCCTGCGTCGTCGCCATCGCCGTCGCCATCACTTCCGAGCGGCGCGAATCCGGTGCTTCACATCCCGGGGGATTACCTGAACGTCGTGCCATGCCAAGAGCAAGATGTGGCGATCCGTACCATACTGCGCAGCATGGCTGTAAAGGGCCGCACACTGGACCTGTGGGAGATACGACAACAAGTGCAGCATCACCGCCACCATCACTCCTACGTGTACTCTTGATGCGAGACGCAGCACCTACACACACCGATATATGTGCTCTTGCAGGTCTACTCCGGGAAGCTGCTCGTCCGCATCTCTTATTCCCATCTATGTTTTCGCCCGATGTCGTTGTTGCACGTCGAATTCGNCCCCTTCTCTCTCACTCTCCATCCTTTCTGTATTGTGTACATAGAGCATATATAGCATCATCATCACCATCATCACACACACACGCCGTCCCTTCATCCCCCCCCCCCCCCCCCCCCCCTTCCATCGACGATACTCCCTCCTCCCCCCTCTACATTCACTGTCGAGTATTTTTGCATCGAACTTCTCCTCCTCCTTCTCCTTCTACGCATGTCTCTGTCTGTGTGCGTGTGTGTGTGTGCCATTCTTTACCGTATCAGCCCCCTTTTCCTGTCCAGATCTTCGGGATCTACAAAGAATCTCCCCTTCCCATCACCCCCCCCTCTCTTTCTCTTCCTCACCACGCATGGAGAGAAAGCTTGGACGCCGGATGCCTTTGACGCGTGAGGTGACATCTGGTCTACCGGCCAAGTATCTTCAGTTTGCGTGCGTGGGTGTGTGCGCCTCTCTCTCTTTACACCAGATCCATGGTCAGAAAGAGAGAGGGAGGGCCGGGTGTGACAGCAATCACCTCCGCCCCGCCGTTCGCTACGAGAGAAGTGAGGGAAACGAATTTCGTTGATGCCCCTCGCTCGAGCTACAGGAGGCTGGCTAGCGACAGGTGTGCGAGCACGTATTTTCCCTTCCTCTGCTCCGCTTCGCCTCGCCCACCCATGCACCTTTTCCTTTGTCTACGTGCGTACATCCCATCCTCCTCCCTCTTTCCTCCATCGAAGATGGGGCATACCTTGCCGCCCACGCACTTGGTCTTCTTCAACGTTCATTGCTCTTTTGCTTTGACCTCTCTCCTCGTCCCCCTTTCTCTTATTTTTTTTTCGCTAGTTTCTTCTCCTCTGCGTACAGCATCACGCGAATCAACGTAGTGGGAGCTGGTTTGGGTTACCTTGGCGAGTGTAGGAGGGTTGCAACATCGTGTGGATCTCCGAATAAGAAGTCGTATCGCCTCTTGTCTTCACCCCCCCCCCCCTCCCCCCTCGATACAAAAAAAGATATTCAATCGCAACATTTTCCTCCTGCCTCTCTTCTTTCTCTTTCTCTCTTCAACCTTTTTGCGAGGAGGGGGGGGGAGGGACACCCATGGACTGCCACTATCGGGTGCTGGGGCTGAGCCGGGGGGCAGCGGAGATGGACGTTAAGCGGGCGTATCGTGCCAAGGCCCTTCTCCTCCACCCAGACCGAAACCCGACGGGTGCGGAGGCGTTCAAAGCGTTACAGCAGGCGTACGAAGCGGTACTGGTCGACGTGAAGCGGGGCAATTCCCGCCTGTTCAATGCAGGACTGAATGGAGCCGCCGCTGCGGCAACGGGGGCGGCTCACCGCTACGCTCGAGCATACGGTACCGGTGGGCGCGCGGAGGGAAGTAGCGGGGGCGGCAGCGCTTTCCCCTCATACCCGTCCCCTCCTTCGTCGCTCTTCTCGGACACCATCCCTGGTGGGTGGAGGGATGTTGGAGCGCCCCGTTACCGGCAGCAGCAAGGAGGCTCGGCATCCAGTAACGGGGGCAGTGGGGCCGCCACCGGCTCCCCCGGTACAGCAGCAGAGGGGACCACTACTGCCGATGCGCGGTGGCGGAGTGCACACGGCTCTCGTGTCCCAGTTAGCGCCTACGATGGTGCGGGTGGGGTACCGCCACCACCGATGTTCTCGTCGGGAGAGCCGCCGTCCTCGTCCACGAACGCGGCGAATTCTGCAGCGTCGTCGACGGAGGCGCGGTGGAAAAGTTTTCTCGCCAAGGAGCATCCGTGGAAGCCAACCTCCATGTCACATCCGTCTCCCTCCTCATCTGCCGCCGCCTCCCCTTCAGCTCCTCCTCCTCCTCCTCCTCCTCCTCCTCCTCCGCATCCGCATCCGCATTCCCCCACCGCATCGTCGCCGGCTGGCGGGTCACGTAGCAGCCGAGATGCAGAGGACGCACGGCTGCCGCCCTCCTCAACGAATGTGGCCTCTAAAGACGCAGAGGAGGCTCGCGAAGACCTGGCGTATCGAGAGGCGATGTTCCTTCATCACCGCTTGCATGAGTTGTCTGCCGACAGGCGAGCCTCACCGATAACTCCCGCAATGAAGCGGTCCTGTCGCACTGAAGGGGAGGTGAAGTCACCTAAAAGCCCTTCACCAGCAGCAGCAGCAGGTACAGTGGGACCGTCGCCCCAATTCGCAGCCTCTTCATCGGACACGCCGCGTAACGAGACAAAAGCAGCAGATACCCACGGCTCCAGCAGAAGCGTTCCTGAGGGAGAACTAGCGAAGGAGGAGAGTCTTTCCCGAAAAGAAAGCGGCAAGGGTGCTACTCTCCGGCGCCAGCTGCACAGGGCCGACGACGCGCCGTTGCGCCGAGATGGGCAGGCAGACAGCAATGAAAAGCCAGAACACGCTCGCCGCAAGCGAGAGGAAACAACGCAGGTAGCGCAGTCATCGACCCTGCCGCCGCTGTCCTCTATGCCTCCGATGGGTGGGGCAAACAGAGGCTCCAGCGCGGTGCCAGCGTCACTGCCATTGAATTCGCACTCTACCCATGATGCTCATCAGCAGGAGCGTCAGGTAAGAGACTTGGTGCATCGGGAGAACATCCTGGAGGAGCGGCGGCTGCTGCAGCGCCAGTTCTTGCGGTACACCTACACGCCCAAACCGGCAGAGGTGGGGGACATGTCTGACATGGAGGTTTTTCTCCTTTCGGAGGTCCTGGAGGACACCCTTCACAAGGTGCAAGGGGTCCTCGAGGCTCGACTGAGCAAAGGCCCATGTAGTAGCTGCACCTCCGCCCCTCGAGCGCTTACGCAGCACTACTTCTTGTGCTCACATGCGAGCGTGTGTGAGGGGTGCCACACAGCCGGAGTGTCGAGATGCCCGATATGTGGGGCTCGCGCCGCGGCTGACAAGGCCGCCGAAGCTACAAGTGATGCAGCTACACCGAGCAGGTTGCCCTCCGCCAGGGACTGCAGCGGTACCGCGGCCGTGCCGAAAACACAGCATTCGGCGAGGATGCCCAGCAGCGATGGTGCCTTCTCGAAGCCGCTCTCAGGGAGGCGGAAGGGTAGCTCTGCGGCTACGCCTCTGGAGCTGTCCCTATCTAGAAAGCCAAGCAGCGGCGCGTCTACCCCGGGTAGGCCGCCATCTGCCAGGCGGCTCGGCAGCGCCGTGGCCGCAGAGCGACGGCAGTCCTCCGCCAAGTCAAGGGACAATCCTGCAGCAACCCCGAAAGCCAGCACATTCGGTAAGGCACCGACTGCTCTGCCAGCTGCCTCTGCTCCCCCTCCCCCCCTTTTCCCTCCCCCCTCGATCACGGGTACCGCTAAAACAACTGCCTCATTGCCACAACCGGTGTTGACCGCTGTGGAGATTGAGAACGCAAAAGGGAAATAGTCCACGAAGAGGGGAAGGGGAGGAGGGACATCACGGAGAGGAGGAGAGAGGGACGATGCAGAGCCCCCCTTTGTTGGTGGGTAAGCGCACTCAACTCCCTCCCCTCCCTCCCCCCTTCTCCCTCCCCTCCCCTCCCCTCCCTTTCCAGCTGACGATCTTTTGCCTTCTTTTTTCACGTTTATATCGCTTTTTTTTTACATGTAGAATATCCGGATGCTCATGCAGCGTCTTCTCCATTTTCCCCTTCTCCTTCTCCTCCTCCTCCTTTTTTTTCCGGGCCCACCGACCCTGCAGCCTCGTGGACACACGAATATAGTTATGTATGTGTGTGTGTGTGTGTGTGCACTGGTGGCGGCCTCTCAGAGGGTGATGCGCCACGCGTGTTAGGCATGACGTGGCGTGTCGAAAATGACAACGTCGAATTGCCTTCGAACCGTCTCACAGAGAAAGGGAGGGAACCCATGCCAGGACCGAGACGACCTTCTTCCCCCTCCCCGCCCCATCCCCTTCCCTAAGCCTCCGTCGGGGAGGAGTACGACTGGAAGATACGGGCAGAGAAAAAACGGCCTGATGAGCGGAGGGGGTAGAAGGAGGAGGAAAGTGCTACCGCATGTGGCGTAGCTGGCTTCGAACCGTCAGCGTCTACCTTTTCTTAATGAATGCGGTGCGTTGGGGTTCGCCGTCGAGAAGTGGTCGGTGATCCATGTGTGCGCGCTCGCCTGAAGAGGTTGTGTGTGTGTGGAGTAGGGAATAGGGACTGGAGAAAACGAATGCGTGCGTTTTTGAAGGGATGGGTAGAGGGAAAAGAAGGCGGAATGCTCTGCCCTCCCTCCCCCTTCTTCCAGGATCATCAGGAGGCAACACCCTTGAGACCAGATCCCTGAAGGCAGTGAAACGAAAAAGGCAGTGGAGAGCTGCGGGGAGAGCGGGGGCTTTGAGCGCGAGGCTAAGCCACCCTTTGTAGCATGAAGTAAAGTTTCGTTACCCCTCCCCCCCTCCTCTTCCCTCCCCTCCCCGGAGGTGACAGGGATTTTAGTTTGGCGGAGGACCGTGCGTGGGCGCTGTGTGCGAGAGGCCTCCCATTCTTTTATCTAAGCATTTATTTTGTTGATGACCTTCCCCCCCCCCCCGCTTCTCTCGTTCTACTCTCTTTTTTTTTTTGTTACATTTGGGCAAGCGGGTACACCGGGGTGCTTCTCTCTCTCTCTCTCTCTGTCTCCACGATCCTCTTCATTTCGTGCGGTGCGCCTCCCCTTTGGCCCTGCTCATTTTCCTCCCGCTCCCCCCTCTTTTGTAAACCGCAGACGGAGCATCTGCCTTTTCTTTTCTCTTCCACTCTCATTTTTTTCTTTTAAGAAAGCTATTCTTTCCTTTCGTTCTGTGGGGAGTTGCGTGAGTAGCAGACCGTGAGGGAAGCCGTTTCTTTTCTCTTTGGTTGTTCTTAGAAGGAGCTGCAGGAGGGCAAAGGCAGAGGCGAAGGCGCTGATTGTTGTAGAACGCGAACTTCTTCACTACCTGAGACCCAGGAGGGGGAGGGGATAGTCACCTCTCCTCTCCCGTGGAGGAGAGCCGAGCTCCGACCTCGCTGCCATGACGCAGCAACACAGTAGTGCGCGCACACAAACATAAATAGCATGTATATATATATATATAGAGAGAGAGAGAAACATTCGTTTGATCTTCTGACTCCCTTTCACACCCCCCTTCCCCCTTCGTTTCCCGTGACTTTGAGTTGCGGCCGCTGCTGCATACATGTTTGTTAAGCCAATCGTCGCAAGGAGGATGACGCACACGTAAAGGCGCACCTCTATCCCCGTAAAGAGTATATATATATATGTTTATAGATAGACAAGGTTGTATGGAGAGCCTCCTCTATTCGGAGAAGGACGGGTTGGGTACCCTTCTTCTTACAATTGACATCCCTCCACCCGTGGGGTGTTGCGTGGCCCCCTCCCCCCTCCTCTCACGCCCTCTTCCACACGGGCGCGACTCCACCTCTGTTCCTTCACGCTCTCTGCCATGGCTTCCGTGGAGCCGTCTGCCGGAGATGAGGAAAGGGACGCGGGGAGTGTGAGAGAACGGCTCAACGATTCAGGTGACAGCCTCTTCAGTCAACATTTCCTCTTCTTCTCTCTTCTTCCATCTCTCTCTTCTTTTTTTGGGGAACGTGCCACGTCTTTGTACTTCTTCTTGCGGGCGCTCCTGGTGGTGGGGTCGTGGAGAGATTCCTTCGTGCCTGCGTGGGGTTTCACCGCTGCTAAGGGAACGAGTCACAGAGTGAGAGATTTTTTTAATTCTGAATCTAGAACCAGAAACAAAGTATACAATCAACGAGAGAGAGAGAGAGAGAGAGGGAGAGAAAGGGAGACCATACTGCCTCTGCTGTCGTCCCCCTTCCCTCCCCCTTTCCTTCTTCCTTTCCCCCCCTCCCCCCTCCCTCTTATTAGCCGAGAAGTGAGTTGGTACCCCCTTCCTCCCTCCCTCCTTCTTTCCTTCGCCTTTTCTCTTCTTGTTTGTGTGAGTAGCATAAAGAACAGGAAAGAAAGGTGGTGGGGGTGGGTGCGTGCGGGAGGTCGTGCGCACTCTGTGACACGCACCAGGAGAGCGGGGATCCACAACAGCAACAAACGGGAGATCGACACACGGGGGCGTGGGCCGGGGTGTTCCGTGGGCGAGAGCGACGATTCGAATCGCCATGCCGTCCGATCCCCTCACCGTGGTCGCGAATTTCGCACCCGACAACAGCCCGACGTCCTTCAATGGCCATGCCACCATTACCAAGACGACATTGACAGTGTTCGCGGCGGAGCGTCACGGCAGCACCCCCAACACAGCGCCTAAGGACTCGGCAACGAACGAGCGTGCCGTGTTTGTGGGGGTCTGCAGCTTACCGCTTATTCAATTCTACCGACATCGCAACGTGGTCACTTTCCTGCGTGGATCGAGCTTTCTCTTTGACAACGCTGCCACCTCCATCGGCGCGCCGTCTGCGACTGCGACGAGTCGTACCGACGCCGCCATCCGCAACGAAAGCCGTTCCCGACGCGACAACCCGAGCATGTGGGAATCATTAGCGATGCGGTGTGCCTCCGTGCAAGACTGCGATCGCGTTGTCGAGGAGCTGGCAACTCGAAACGCGGAGGAGGTGCTTGTGCCTCCCTTCCCTGTGCACACACAGGACCGCCACTCCCGCAACGGGTCTACGCCTACGAGTTTGAACAGCCTTCACTTGGATGCGCACGATCGGGGTGCCAGAGAAAGTGAGGCGGGGCGCGAGCCTCGCCAACACAGCCGCCGGGGATCGCCCAGCATCGACAGCCACCGCCCTGTTTCCAGCCACATCAGTGAACGGCCACAACGCCACGATAGCGCTCAGCGAACGAGTGTCTCGGTGCCTACACCGCAGTTGAACGGGTCATCTCCCGGTAGCTCACGCTTGCCCAGCCGCCGAGAGAGTGATGATGCTGCCTCGTACACCTCGAGACGCAGGGAGGAAGAGGGGTCTCAGACCTCACGTGTTTCTCGTCCGCGGAGTCAGCGGGCAAACGAAGATGCAGAGCCGACCGCGACGCCAACGTCATCGATTAGAGCAGCACGGCTGCACGTTGCGCCGGGCCGCATCGGCGCCACCGGCCATGCGCCTAGCCGAAGAGATGCGGAGCAGCCGTCGGCCCAGAATCGCCGTCCCAGTAGTGAGCATGGGAGGCGGGCCGTGGACACCGCCGCTGCCGACGCGCCGCACGGCCGCCTTCAGTCGTCTGTGCACCGCCGCCTCGTAGCGCCGATAGAGCGCGAGTTTGAGCCCGCGGTGCCGGAGGCCCCTCCGCGCAGCCATTCTCGTCCCCATCGCCGACACGATTCACCCTCGTCGGCCTCCGCGGTCTCGCCTCACCGCAGCCACCACCACCATCACCACCATCGCAGCCGCCACCAACATGACAGCCCCTCGGAGGATGAGGCGAGCAGCCAGGCTCGCCGTGACGCCACACCGCACAACGCGCGCGCATCCAGCCGTGCGGCGACGCCACTCGCCCCCGCCTCTGGCCGCCGAGTGTACGCGGAGAGAAATGGAACGGATCACCGTGAGAGCGCAAGCCCGCGCAGCCAAACCTCTTACTCCGGCCGATCAGAGCAGGGCGCCTTCTTGCGCTGCGTTCAGCGATTGTACCATCACCGGCTCCACTTCATGCAATATCTGCATAAGGAGATGGTTCATCAGGCGTACCTGGTGGAGGAGGCACGGGTGATGGCGACCGCCAAGGTTACCGCCTCCCATCGAAGGACTAACAGCCCCGCGGGCGCTGGTCGGGCGCCGGAGGCGATGCCAGCGATGGAGGTGGCGCGTCTGCAGGAGGTGGAACGTCGACTGACGCAGGTCGAGGCGCTTCACCGCGAGGCGGAGAGTGAGCGAGAAGAGGCGGCGCGGTTGCGGCGCGAGTACGAATGGAAGATCGAGGAGCTGAACGCCCGCATCGGTGGCGGTCCAGGGCCTCGCGGACTTCCAAACGGCTCCCGTGAAGTGTCGGAACCGAACTCTTCGGTGCTGACGCCGCTCCGTCACAGCATCTACACAGCGAACGGGCAACTGATGGTGGTGCCTCCACCCGGCGGCAGGGGCACCTACAACCCTTTTGCAGCACAGCAGTGGCTCGCGCCCGCCGAGGTGGCGCTGGCTGCGGATCCGGTGGCGGCACCACGCCGCGACGACGCCGATCTCTCCGTCGCCATCCTGGATCGCTATGTGTTTGGGGAGGAGTGGCATCGCCTCTACCCCGCCTACGAAGCCGACGTCCGCTTCAATGCTCAAGTAGATGTGTGCCTCGCTTTGAAGCTGCCCCGCCGCCTCGTCACCATAACGAACGTTGTGGTGGATCGCCCTGGGCTGCGCGTCACGGCCGAGATTCGCTACGATCACGTTAAAATGGAAAGGGAAGGGCTAGAGCGGCGTGTGAACGGCTGTCCTTTTCGCTTTCTGCAGCGTTTCTACGACCTGCGCGATGTGTACGATAGCCATGGCGTGAACCCAGCAGCGCTCATGCCGAGCAAAGTGCCCAAGGCCATCGCCCCCCCGTCGTCGATGAAGGGGAGCAGGCGGGCGTCCACGACGAAGCTGCGCCGCCCATCCCAACTGAACTCTCTGCGGAGCCCCCGCGCCGGTTCAAGGGTGCACGGCATCAATAGCGACGTGAGTGATCTCTCCGGTGCGCTGGACAGCGGTGATGATGGTGGCAACAGCAGCAGCCGCCGCCGCCAGTTTCGCCTAGCCTCGGAGGAACGCGTAGATGAGCAGCGTCGCCGCTGGGCTACGGAGGTCTTCCTGCAGGCGGCCCACTCGATGGCACAGTTGGTGGAGAGGGAGGGGTACCTGCGGGGTGGGATTGAGCTAGCGGAAGCGAAGGAGCGACAGCGCGTGGGGTACGCGCCCCGGGCGAGAATGGCGTTGGCGTCGTCTCTCGCGAAGGTGGAGGCGGAGGAGCGGGTGAGCCGGGCAGCCATTGTGGCTGGTGCAGCCCGCCAGTTGCATGTGCTCATGGGAGGCCATCGTGGGACGCTGGCCGTTCTCAGTCTTCGAGCGAGTGAGGCGGAGCGACGCCGCCACGTCGCGCTACTGGAGGAGCAGGAGCGGTACGACCTCAATCGGGCGGTGAACCCGGCCTTCTCTGCGCAGCGCCGGAAGGCAGAGCGGCAGGCCCACAAGGAGGAGGTGCTGGTGGGTCGTGGTGCAGATCGCTTCGGTAAGTTGGGGATGCAGGCTGCTCTGGCAGATCTGCAAGCCGAGGAGACGGCGGCGCGGGCCATTGTCCGCTCCAAGGCGATGGAGGCGCTCCTCGATCTCCTTTTCCACACCCCTACACCAAAGCTGCAGAGCGGCCGCCGCGCGCCATCGCACGCTCCTGCCACCGTAAAGGCGTTTCTGCAAGACCTCCAGGCCGCCGAGGCAGCGGCACGTGGGCAGTTGGTGGCGGATGAACGGTACCGCCGGGGGCTGTATCGGCGTGAGGCAGTCCTTCGACGCGAGGCGGTGAAGCGCGTGGGTCTTGAGATGGCGGAGCTCGACGCCCGTGACGCCATCCTCGAGGACATGATGTCCCTGAACCGGCATCAGCTGGAACGTCGACTGCGCGACCGTGAGGAGCTAATCAACCTCCTCAGTGAAGAACATTTCTATCGACAGACGGTCCTCTCCGATGAGCAGGATGCCTTCGAGGTCATTGCAGAGCTCTTCTCTACCGGTTTCACGGAACTCCTCCGCAGGGTGCCCGATGCCAGTGAGGATGACAACGACGAGGAAGCACGCCGTCGCCGTGTGAGCACCACGCGTCAAGCGAAGGCCTTCCACTACATGACCTTCACGCCGGACGACATGGACTATCCACCGAGCGCGGTACTGGCCATCGAGGGCGTCCTTGGGTGCGCCATCAATAAGAATTTGGAAGTGGTGAGCGTAGCGCGTCCGTTGCCGAAAGCGGAGGATGACGAAGAAGGGCTGCTGCAGCTGCAAGCGAGGGACATGATCCTTGACGTGGCAGGTCACTCATTACATTCGCTGTCGCACCTGCGCGAGGTTATCTCCAACCGCGTGATGCAGATCCAGGAGGAGGCCTTCGCCGAGTTCCCCGATGTTCCTCACGATGCGCTTGCCACAAACCCCGCCCTGCAGAAGTATCTTGAGATGCTCTGTGAGCATCATAACTTCTTGGTCCAAGTGCTGCGTGGTTGTGACATCTACCAAATCATTGTGCGATCGTAAAGGCGGAGGAGGCGGACAAAGAGAAGAGAAGGAAGAGAGGTTGTTGAAGACGGAGCTGGAGAGGTGGTGAGGGCGGGAAAGCGAAGGGGGGGGCATGTGCAGAACCACACTATTTCCTCCTCCCCCCCTCCCCCCCTCACTCCGTCCTTTTCTCTTCCCTGATTAGAGTATGAATAGAGTTTTATATAAAGAAGGTGCGAGGAGGAGAAATGAAGATGCGACCGTGGCGATGGTGGAACTCAAGCGACCGCTTCGTCGACATTATTTCAATAATAAAAAACATTCCATTCCTCTTTCTCGCATTTTTCCCCTCTTAGGTTGCCCCCCCCCCTTTGTGTATCGCTGTGAAACCTAACGGCCGTCTGAACCGTGGCCTGACACGTACGACCTTACCCCGCCACTACCCNTAAAGGCGGAGGAGGCGGACAAAGAGAAGAGAAGGAAGAGAGGTTGTTGAAGACGGAGCTGGAGAGGTGGTGAGGGCGGGAAAGCGAAGGGGGGGGCATGTGCAGAACCACACTATTTCCCCCCCCCCCCCCCCCCCCGCTCCGCTCCTTCCCCCCCGTTCATGCCTTTCTCTTTCCTCAGCACTTCTCTCCTCCGTTTTTGTTTTTGTTTTTTAGACTGTACTCACCTGATGCTGATGTCTCTATTTTGTGTTCTGTCGCGAGGGAGAGCCGGGGGAGGGAGGGGAAAGAGGAGGAAGGAGGAGGCACCGTTTGTGTTTCCTTTTCTATAGCATCGGCTTTCTCGTTCGCTCTCCAAAAAAGGGGGACAGAGAGAGAGAGAGAGAGAGAGAGAGATCAAACGTTGTCTAGACAGTCGAAAGGGAAGGAAAAAACCCAGCGTGAGCAGGCGAGGGCAGAGAATGCCGCATGGTCGCCTTCCATGTCGGTGCAGTTTCGATGCACACAACGCGTCTCTCCTGTTCTTCGCTTTCTCTTTAATTTTACGTCTGTTGTTGTGTGGTGGTGATGGATCGGTTGTCACGTGGTCTGCGTTTCCTTTCACCGACTTGCCTGAGTATGCGGGGTGGAGGAGGGCGTGGATCGTTGCGTGTTTGTGTGTGTGTGTGTGTTTAGAGATGTTTCTCCTTCGGTGTGCTGCTTCGTCGTTACCGTGACACATGCCGTGCCATGTCGCTTCCCCTCCTGTTTGTCGCTCTCGCATTTTTAAAATTCTGGCTGTGGTTGGGCCTTCCCACGGAGTTGAAGGGCAGTTTACCGAGGCGGCGCGACTCTGGCTGCCTCTTCTCGCTTTTTTGTTTCTTTTCCTTTCTCAAAGAAATGAGGTTGCATCCGGGATGGGGCGTCGAGTATCTAGCGTAACGGCGGCGGCAACTTTGGAGTGGGGTGCAGAGCGGTCGATGATAGGGATCCACCTGTGTGTATGTGTGGCTGGGTGGGTGGGGGGCACCTCGTGTGTCTCCCCCGTCTGTTCGGTTGTCGTTGCCGTTGACGGCTCGCTCTCCGTGTCCTTTAACTTCTTCCCCCCACCCCCTCTTTTCTCTTCTCCTCTCCCCCCTCATTCTTATGTTCACCCTCCCCCTCCTCCCTCGCCATTCTCACTCCTCCTCTGTTTCCCTTTTCGAGTTTCGAATGGCCACCGCACGTGTGTGTTGTTGTTGACGGTCTTTTAGGCGGCCACCGAGGGAGAATAGTTGTCTTAAGGCCCCCCCTCCTTCCCCCCCCCCTCCCCGTCCGCCTCCCTCCCTGAGCCCACCTTTTCTGGGCGGGTGCGCCGTACTCCGTGAGCGTATTGACTGCCAACACACTCCCCAGTACATCCCTCTCTTTCTCTCTCTCTCTCTCTATATGGGTCGCTTTACTTTTTATGGCGGTGGGATTATCGGTGAGGCTTGGAGGAGGGCATGTCATTGATTGTTTTTGTGTTATGGGCCTGTGTGTGTGTGTGTGTGCTGGACGGTCGGTGCAAATGGAAAAGCGGATCAGCAGCGGGATGAATGAGAAGAACAGGGTGACGACGTCAAGGGATAGCATAAGACGCGGACTCCTTCGTATCCAGCGGCGCAGTGGTTGCGTCAACTGTGCATATATATTCCAGCAGATCTGTTGGTGCTGTTGCGGAAGCGTTGGTGAGCCTGCCCCGGTCTGTCACGGAGTGTGCGTGTGGAGGGGGCGGGGACTGCCACGTTCTTTTCCTCTCTCTCTTGTCTCCCCCTTTTTGCACGCCCTCCAGAGGGTTAAACGGCCCCTCAGTCGCGTTTTTTCCCCTCAGCGGTGCAGACGGCCGAGCAGGTCCAGGGGCGACGGGCAGACGCCACCGTGTCGGTCGTGCCCGCACTGCCACGCCTCCTTCGTGATGAAGCCTATAATCGGGGAAGCCGGACCCCTGGCGACAGCGCGATGGCCGTCTAGCGGTTAGGACATTCGCCTCACACGCGAGAGATCGCGGGTTCAATCCCCACCCGTCGTACACTTTTACTCTTTTTCTCTTGCCCTTCCCCTTCTCGCGTTCTCTGCGTTGGAGTTGAAGGCGGTGAAAGACCGAGAGAGGGAGGAGGCAGTTGTGGGGGGAGGGATCCGTCTCTATTGCCAAGACAAACCCGCACCCAATGGAAGAGAGAGGGGGTCCATGTGTGAGAGAGGTCCGTCCTCCCCCCTCCTCTTCCACACACCCCGGCACAACGGAGAAAGAGGCCACCACCGCCCACCATTATACAAGAGACGAAGCGGACACTGCGATATGCAAATCACGTGCGTACACACCCGCACGTGCAAGAACGGATTCAACACCATTATACCAGAACAAGGCAGGACAACAGGAGAAGGATCGTAGGGGGAGGCGGCCTTTTGCGTCTCTTGGCGGGCACCTCACAAAGAACTAATGATACTAGAAGGGAGAGAGCAAGGGGGGGGGGAAGCTAAGAAAACCGGGGAGTGGGGGGGGGGAGGGTATGTCAGCACCTTCCTGCAGTTACTTCTCAACCTCTTTCCCCACCTCTCTCTCTCTTCTGTTCTCTCCACGGTGCCATGGGTGGCCTCCTCTCTTTGAATTGCCTTTTCCCCCGTTCCCTCTGTCCCCCCCTTCACTCTCGTTTGCTCCCATGCGGCCTTCGCTATCGGATCCCTCGTGGAGCCCCCCTCTCCCCGTGGCCATACCACTACCGCCCCCTTCCTTCTTCATTTCAATCTTTGCCCTATCCTTCTTCCTCCATCCCGTCTTACCTTCCCCTTCTACCCGTACACCTACATCTGTACCACTCTCTCGCAACACCTTCCCCCATATACGTACATGAAGTTGATCTTCCCCTCGATTGGCACTTCTCTAATCCCCCCATCTGAGCTGTATTCGCCGCCGTTTCTGCTGGTATTACTCCCTGCACCACCACTCCTTCTTTCTCCCGCTCGTGGCTTCTCCTCCGTGTGACTCCCCCTCTCCGTTTCGTCAATCCAAGATGCCGCCCAGCGCCCCTGCCGTGAAGGCCATGCTGGAGCCGCTGAAGC
>JASAOM010000908.1:0-25213 GCA_030849085.1 Borovskyia barvae | reverse complement strand
CCCTTCTCCCTCTCCCCTCTTTCTGCCGCATCACAAATATATTTTTTGGAATGTAACTTTTTTTGTTGTGGTTGCTGTTTCTTGCTTCCATTGGATCGCTTTTGATGCCTTTCCGTTGCCTGTCACCGTCTTTGTCTTTTCTACTCGAAGCGATGTTTGATGGAACCGTGGGTTGCTTACCTTTGGTGCAGAGGAGCGCTTTTCCCTCGCGCTGGCAAGTCCCATTCGT
The DNA here is from genome assembly GCA_030849085.1 of Borovskyia barvae. Classification (NCBI taxonomy): domain Eukaryota; phylum Euglenozoa; class Kinetoplastea; order Trypanosomatida; family Trypanosomatidae; genus Borovskyia; species Borovskyia barvae. The sequence continues at coordinate 24,984 of JASAOM010000908.1, read as the reverse complement.
TGAGAAGCTATCACTGCAGGTTTCTTCCCCCTCGCCTTGCTCTCTCCTCAGCCCTCCTCTTCCCCCCCCCCCCCCTTCTTCCCGTCCCACTCGTCTTTTCCTCTACAGAAGCGCCATCAGCATCCTTTTTACTTACTCATGTTCGATATCTCGGGTGTGTGTTCCTTCTTGCTATGGTATCTTGTTGCATTGCAACTCTTATTTTTTCTCAAAGCTTCACCTGTGAAGACTCCCTTCCCCTTCCCTTCCCAGCTCGCCTCGTCATTCTTTCCCCGTCTCCAATTTCATCATCCCCATCATCACTGTCAGCGGGAAGGAAACGGAGAGCGGAAGGGATAGAGGGAGGAAGGGGGAGTGATCCATCGGCACTCCTCCGCCGAACGCGCGCTCCTCCGTTGTTGTTGACTTTTGGTGGAGCTCTCGAATAGAGCCGGCCGCCGAGCCACAAAGCTGCGCGCGTGTGGGTGTGTGTGTTTGGATGTGCCCGTATGTCGATATTGTTATGTTAACCACAGATGGAAAAACGGAAGGGTAATGGGGCTCGCTGTCTCTTATGCTCTCTCTCCCTCTCTCTCTCTCTCTCTGCCTGACGGCGCTCTTAGCGTGTGCTTTTCCCCTTCCTGTTCTTCGTATGACGCCAGTGCGGGTGCCAAAGGCAATAGGGAACATGAAGCGCATCTTGTATTGTAGGGCGAGGTGGGTGGAAGTCGAAACGGGAGCCCAAGAATGGTGGCAAGCGAGGGAAAACGGGGGGGGTACCACGATAGCTTGGAACTCGGCATCCATCTGAGGGGAAGATTGTCAAAAAGGGCGGCCGAGCTGCGACGAGCCTACCCGCTTTCGCAGCATACCAGCTTGGATGGGACGGGTTGGGGACCTCTACACGCGTGGGTATCTGCTCACACATGTACACACACCCCTCTCGTCTACTTTGCCTATCCCTCTCTCTCTCTCTCTCCCTCTCTCTCCCTCTCTCTCTCTCTCTTTCATGCCTCCACTCCGACCCCTTTACTTTTCTCGGAGGGGTGAAACACGGGTTGACGCTCCAGTGCCGTCCATCTTTCCCAGGTGCGGCTCTGCCGAGTAGAGTTCTGTATTTGCCCCTCCCCGTGTGTGTGCGGCCCCGTAATGGTTTCCCAAACCCACTTCAACGATCCTTATCCACCGGTAGCATCGTGGAGCCCTACCGGGCTTCCCGCTTCTCTCCCATCTCGCTTTCAAAACTTCTGATTTTTCCTGTCCCTAGGAGCGACGAAAGGCCACCGTGTCTGTGCTGTGGGACGAAGGAGGGACTTGCACGTCGCGGTACCATCCACTGCACAACTCTCCTCAAACCCCTCCCCTCTCTCTCGCTCTTCCCCTTCCGTTTGACCTTTTCTTTGTTCTCCCTCTTCCCTCTCGTTTCATTACGGCACTCCCTTTCCCTGCTTCTCTTCCAGTGCTGTATATATATATATATATATATACAAATATTCACAAAGAGACAGAGGAGGGCACAACGGAAGAAGCATTCACTCATCCGTTCCCCCTCCCTCTCTCAAGCGATACGAGCTCCTCTTTACCTCTTCTTTTTTTGTTCGTTAGTTGCACAAATTATCATGCTCTCGCGGAGGGTTTCCCACTTCCGTACACAGATGCACCGGGGCCCGTACCCGCTGACGCTTCCCACGCGAGCCGCATCCCGCCTCTCTGTGCATGCGTCCACGCTTGTGACTTCCTCTGCGGCTGGCGTAACGGCTGCTCCCGCTGTGCATGCGGCGAGGGTGGCAAGCGCAGAGGGAGCGCAGGTGCGATGGCCGCAGAAGTGGGAAGAGGTCGCCGCGTTTCCCTCCATCGCCCTGCACAACATGCTCACCGCACTGCCGTCGTGGTACGCGTGCTCTTCGAGCGGTAGGGAGTTGCGCTCATCCTCGGGGAGAGCATCGAGAACGCCTTCCCTGCTGTCTGACCTTTTGGGGGTACTGCGACGGGTAGGGTACCAGAACCGTCTTGCATACGAACGAAGCGCATCCCCTCGCGCCACCGCTTCCCTTGATGGAGGCAGCGAAGATGAGAAGCTTATCTCGCTGTTTCGTCTGCTTCAGCGCCAGCGGCGGAATCTTCGCGAAGGTCCAGCCATTGAAAAGCCACAACAGGCGGGGCGGCTCTCGTCTCGGAAGGACAGCCACAATAACATCAACCATAACGGCGGTCGCGAGAATGGCAGCGGCGGTGGAGCCGGTGGCGGTAGTGGCGGGAGCGACCAAAACAGGCCGGATGGTGAACCTGACGACGATGGCAAGCCAGAGGACTGGATCATCCCCCGCACATGTCTCTTCGTTCTTCTTATGTTCGCAATCACGGCGATACTCTACCAGCTGGCACGGCCACGCGGTGTTCACACCGGATGGGCCTCCCTAAACCGGCACGCAGGCGAAATTGGAGAGGTGGTCCTTTACGAAAACTATTTGCAGGTCTACTTGCACGATGCGAAGGTGTACCTGGGCTTGGTGAACGACCAGGACACGCAGCGACGCATGGACGAGCTGGCGGATCACTATCGCACGGCTCGGCAGAAGATGCAGCAAGAGGAGGAGGCACAACAGCAGCAGCAGAGCTCAGGGAAAACGCCTGCAAAGGAGGACGAGACTACAGATCCGCGTTCCGCCTCTGTATCCTTCACCGCGGCCGACATGCCTGCCGAACTGGAAGTCAGTATGAAGGGTCGCCCGCTAGCAGAGACAGCGCTGATCGGTGTCGGCGTGGTTGCATGGGTGGTGCCCTTCATCTTCTTCCCTGTATTCGTGATGTTCCTCTCGCAGTACATCGGCAAGTCCATGAGCTACGCCGTAGAGGCGACGAAGGGGAAGACGAAAGCGAAGGAGATGATCTTCCGTGTCGAGACGGCGTCGCAAACGCGGTTCCGTGACGTTGCCGGCATGATGGAACCCAAGAAGGAGATCACTGAAATCGTTGACTTTCTCCGACATCCGGAGCGCTACACGAAGTTGGGGGCGAAGATCCCAACGGGAGCGCTTTTGCTTGGCCCACCCGGTACTGGTAAAACCCTCCTGGCAAAGGCGGTGGCGGGGGAGAGTGGGGTGGGCTTCATCCCGGCCGTCGGCTCCGATTTTGTGGAGCTGTACGTTGGCATGGGGGCTCTGCGAGTGAGGCAACTCTTCGAGGAGGCACGGAAGCAGCGATGCATCGTCTACATCGATGAGATCGACGCGATCGGGCTTAAAAGGCAGGGCGCTGGCCACGGAGAGAAACAAGAGCAGGAACAAACCTTGAATGAGCTCCTGACGCAGTTGGACGGGTTCGGTACAGGACGGCGAGGGGATGTCATGGTGCTCGCCTCAAGCAATGTGGCGCAGGAGGCGCTCGATCCTGCCTTGATCCGACCGGGCCGTTTTGATCGCATCGTCCACGTCGACACGCCCGTCTTGTCAGAGCGTATCGACATATTCAAGGTGCACCTCTGCAAGCTGAAGCTTATTTCTGATAGTGAAGGCAGCGGTACGAGCACTACCACACCTGAGGGGCCAATCAGCACAGAAGAGGGGGTTACCGTCCGTGCATCCCCCGCCCCGCCGGCTAGCACAGAGACCCGTCTCGTTCTGTCGCGCGTAGACGCAGAGATAAAGGCATACGAAGAAGAACGCAGCAAGGGAACGGCAGAAGACGCAGATGGGGCCGCATCTCCGGCAGGGGCGTGGCGAAGCAGCGCGCATGACTTTGACTTCCGGGCACTTCTCCAACAGAAGTCGGAGCGCGAACGCGCCATCATCGAGGCGTACGCGGAGCGGATGAGTAACCTTTGCCCGGGCTTTGTTGGCGCTGACATCGCCAATGTGTGCAATGAGGGGGCCATCCTTGCTGCCCGTGAAGGGGCGGACCACGTGGATATCAGCCACCTTGAGCGTTCCATTGACCGCGTTCTCGCCGGTATCGAGCACCGCAGCCGAGCCCTCTCGGATTTTGAGAAAACTGTCGTCGCGCATCATGAGGCTGGACACGCAGTAGCGGGTTGGTTCCTCAACCGTGCCGATCCACTGATGAAGGTGTCCATCGTACCCCGTGGTGGGTCCGCGCTGGGGTACGCGCAGTACCTGCCCAACGAAAACTATACTCGGACAGCAAAGGAAATTCGTGACGCGATCAGCGTAAGCCTGGGCGGGCGGGCGGCGGAGCAGATCTTTTTCAACCACCTCTCCACCGGCGCCTCGGACGACCTCCGCAAGGTGGGACGCATGGCCTATCAATACGTCTCCTCGTTTGAACCTGGCTCGGTGTATCCGCCCCCCGGCAGCAACAGCACACGCCTCGTCAAACCGTTTGGCGTGGACAGGTCGAATGCCTTCGATCGTCGAGCGAAGGTGCTGGTGGATGAAGTGTACGCGGATACCATCGCACTCCTCACCGAGCACCGAGACGAAATGAAAAAGCTTGCTGATCACCTACTGAAGCATGAGCTGCTCACCTACAGCGACGTCGTACAGTACCTCGGTGAACGCACATCGCGGCAGAAGGATAAGAAAAAGGGCGTCTAGGCAGCGTGACTGGCAGCAGGTCAAGAGGAACGGGGGGGGGGCGGGAAACCGCTGCAACATCTACATGGGGGCTTAGCCGTGTGGCTTCTCTCCCTTTCCTTTGCTGTCTCGTCTCGGCTTCCTGAAGACGAACTCTACGAGTAAACGGTCATCACAAGTCGACGCCTCTGGGGACTGTATTGGGCCACGGAGGTGGTATAATTGAATGATGAGCGATCTGCAGCGGTGTTGCGGGGAGCGAAATAACAAGAGGGAGGGAGGGAGGGAGAGAGAGAAAGGTGTCGAATGGTAAAGCCCCCGCTTTGCTTTTCTCATAGTTTTTTTTTTGTGTGTGTTCTTCTCTCGTCAAGGTAGGACAGCGTGGTCAACCTAACGAATTATCCGCACCGCTGCAGCTCGGCCTTCCTCTTTCTCCTGAATTCTCCTTTCTGCCCAGCGAGGCTGCTCCTCCAATTCCTTAAAAGGAGGGAAACCTCCATTCAAAAGCGCGTCTAGTTTTCGCGCGTGAGTGAAGGAGCCCAACAACCGCACCTACCCGCGTGAGGATAACGACGATAATCTCCTGGTAAGAGGAAAAGCATTTTGGTTTTTCTAGGTGAAAATGAGGTGCTTGCGTCTTGCTTAGGCTGCCCCGTTTTTTATGTGACCGTCCTTCTTCTTTTGTGTGTGTGTGAAATAGAAAAGGAAGGCACCTTGTTGGAGAAAGCACATGTGAGGTGGGTCGTTCACAGCACAAGGACGAGAAGAAGCTTCAGGTGGTACTCACATTTACTACTGAGAATACCTCTACCTTCTGTCGATGCTTGAGGGCAGAGGGAACAAGAGAAGACCTCTTTCCCCCATCCCTCTTTCTCTCTCTCTCTCTGAGGACTTCACTTGAGCGTTCGGAGAGGCACGCCGCACATCAACAAGAGAAAAATCACGCGACGGCTCTGGAAAGCTTTCTTTTTCAAGCTGCGCGGGGCTGGTATTGCTAGATGATGTATGCGCTCGCTCGCTCCTCTTCCATCAGCCTATCGACTTGCCTTCTCTGCTCGTCTTTTCTTTGAGGGAGCTTCATCTCTCCTCTCACGTTTTCATAGCGCGTTTCTCCGTACGCAGGACTAATTCCCTCCACTCCAAAGACGCCCGCCACGCCATGCAGCCTCCCTATCACGGGGCCGGTGGCGTTCGGCGCGAGGCGTATGTGGATGTGCGCGTCTGCGAACTTTTCGTGCAGCGGGGCAGCACCCCGGCGGGGTTGGATGGCGAATTCCAGGTGGATGGCCTATACGTGGTGCTACGCTGTGGGGAAGAGACTCGGCGGACCAGCTGTCTGTGGTCGCCTGGCACCTCTGCTGCGCAAGCTGCCAATCGCTCGGATCCGGCTCCAGCGGGGGCGTTCAGTGGAGACGCCGTTCTGTACGATGGGGACAGCGAAGGGGACTTCCTGTGGAATGAAATTTTCCGCTTCACGATTCCCCCCGAGTCATCTTCAGCGACAGCTGCAGAGGGAGCGCCGTCTACTCCCGAGCCCGCCGCGCAGGGTGGCTACCCCATCTCCTACACATCGTCCTCCACATCCTCCCTCCCCTTCCCATATCCTCCCTTCCAGCAGACCTCCGGCAACCTCACCGGCACCGGCAGCGCTGCCCCGGCACCTGGCAACGGTTCTCTCTTCTCCTACCCCGCCATCGAGCTGGAGCTGTGGCGCAGCACCCCTCTTTCTGAAAACCTGCTCGGCAAGTACACGTACTACGTACCCATGGAACTCATGCAAAACGGATTTGACCTCGCCCACCTCGATGCGGTGGCGGAGCGGGTCGTGCAGCTCCGCACCAAGGAGACCCCCAGTATTATGGGTAGCCTGTATGGCTGGAGTGGGCACCGGCTGAGTCTAGGGCTGCGCGTACAGGCGATAGGGCTTGCACCGATAGCTCCCACTTGGATGTCCTCACTACCCCCGCCACACAGCCGCAGGATGTCCACGACGGCGCCCCTCACAGGAATGACTAATAGTCTCTATCCCCCACCCTTTCCCCACGCAAGTCTCAGTGGAACAGTGGGCGGGCTCCCATCGCACGCCGTGGACGGCAGGTACGGTGCACCGATTGGCTCACCGCATCCGGTGCTGGGAACTTTCTCAGCCCCATTCAGCGTATACACGGCGAGGGACAGCACCATGGCATCTACCGTGGGTTTCGGGGGGATGCGAGGGCCCGGCATTGTATCATCTGGTAACGCCACGGAGCTCCACACGTCCTCTTTCGCTCCTACGTATTTCTCTGCACCCTACGGAGCAGTGGGCGGCAGTTTTGGTCGTCCCGCGTCTCAAGGTGTCTCTGGATTGCCCTCGACCGCAGCGATGAACGCAGGGCAGGGCATTCTTGGCGATGGCAATCTCACGTGGCCGCCACCGAGCTCACCATCTCCGCTGGGGCCCCCCTTCAACCTCCCACATTCTCAGCAGCGGCAGCGCCAGTGAGCGCCTCAGGAGGCAATTGAGAACACGTGCAGCACGAAAGGAGGTGCACTGTGCTCTACGCTGATAATACCCTGGCACTCTACGCCTTATCCTTCTTCTCCACTTCTCCTCCTCCCCCTCCACCTGAGATCCCGAAAAAAAAAGATGAGAAGATCGTAGGAGTGAAGTAGAAGCGAGGTTGGAAAAAGTACAGGGGTGAGGTCTCGGTATAAAGGGAAAAGGTCCTCCATCTAGGGTCCGCTTTCTTCCTCTCCCACAATCGTCTCCCTCCCCCTTCCCTCCCCCCCCTACACCTCTCATTCCAATACTTCTGTACTGAGGGGAAGGGAGAGGGGCACGATTGCTACGGCAACCCTCACCGCTTCCATCACGGCGTACGAAACCACCGTCATTCGCGGAGGGGAGGACGATAAAAGGAAACCGGCCTTTGGGGGGGGGTTTCCATCCTCCCGCCACGCTGTGCACGGCTCCATCTGCCCGCTGACCGGTGTTGGATAGATGAAGAAAGTGATCCTTTTTGAGTTCCTCCCCGAACTCCCTAAGCTTGCCACGACATGAGAGGGTCTGAGAATGTATTGCAAACAAGAACATGTCGTTCCTTCGGCGTCCGTGTCAGCATATATATATATATACATGCAACGTCCTTCCCCCCCTCCTTCCCCTTCTTCACATTGGTGCTCACTCCCTCAATGACGTAGACTACCTCAAACGGTGTCACCACCCTTTCTCCTACTGTCCCTCTCTCCCTCTTTTTTTCCTTCCCCTGGCTTCAACCGACACATCCCTACGCCAACGCCGGTGCGCGCCCTTCTGGCAACCATGGCCTGCCCTTGAAACCCCCACATGGTCACCGTTTGCCCCCTGCTAGATTCACTCTCCGTGCGGAGGAGTACCTATTCTCCTCCCTCTCTCGCCTCTCGTTTCTCTTTGTGTTGCCGCTCCCCCCCCCCTCCCATTTTTTCTATTTTCGCTGGCTGCGCTTAGGAAAACCGCAAACTCTTAAGCAATACAAACGTGGACATATACACCTCGCCCTTCTTCGCTTTTTGCCAATCGGCGCACATCTTCCTTTTCTCCTCTTTTCCCAAGTTCCCTTACCCCATCTCGTTCTTCGCTGTAGCATCGCCCTAGTTTTTCTTCTCCCTTCGCCCTTCTCCAATCCTCTCCTCTCTACCATCTCTCTTATCACCTTTCCTCATCACCCCCTGCCCCTCGCCTTTTCTCTCTCCTGTGCAGTACACCGCACGACTAATCGATAGAAAATGGGGAAGATTGAGCTGACGGTGTGTGCGGCCCGCAAGCTGAACGATGTCCAGCTAGTCGGTCTCCCGGATCCGTTTGTGCGGCTCATCACCGGCGATAAGAAGTACACGACGCAAGTGGTAAAGAACAACCTCAACCCGGAGTGGAACGAGACGTTCCGCTTCCAAATCGCAGATGAAATGAGCACTCAAATACGGTTAGAGGTTTGGAACAAGTGCCCCTTCGACGACGACCTCCTGGGTTACTACACCTTCTCCCTGGGGGGTCTTACCAAAGGCATCGTGAAGGACGGCTGGTATATCCTGCAGAAGTCCAAGACCGAGGCAGAGCTGCACGTGCGCGTCCTGGCGGTCGACTTCGGCGCGCCTCCGAAGCCGGATGAGCAATGGATGATTACTTCCGATATAACACGGGATCCTGTGCAGCGGGCTATCGAGGATGGCACCTGGCGCCCGGGGAGGAAGACGCCGCCACCGCCGTCCGGACCACCGCAGCCCACCCAATACGCCCCACAGCCGAACCCCCAGCCACAGGCATACCCGTACGCAGCGGCCCCCGCCCAACCGGTTGCCTACGCACCACAGCCGCAGGCCCCGTATGCCCCACAGCCACCGCAACCCGGCTACTACCCACCGGGGCCCCAACAGCCACCACAACCCGGATACTACCCACCGGGGCCCCAACAGCCTCAGCCTGGCTACTACCCACCGGGGCCCCCGCCGCCACAGCCAGGCTACTACCCACCGGGTCCCCCGCCGCCACAGCCAGGCTACTACCCACCAGGCCCCCCGCCGCCACAGCCGGGCTACTACCCACCAGGGCCCCCACAACCCAACCCTCAGGGCTACTACGCACAACCTCCCCCGCAGGGATACGCTCCCCAGGCGCAATACCGGTACTAGGACATCTGATGCAGGTTCACCACAAGAAAGGAGATGCAGGGCGAGGGACATCAGCGAGCCTTCCATGTGCGCAAGAGAACTCGAAAAGGTGGACCGTGCAGGAACAACACATACACACACACACACAACTCCGCTCCTCGAACGTCGAGCCAGCGAACGGGGTGTCGAAGAAGGGACGGGGAAGTACAGGAAGAGATGATGATGCGGCTTTTCGTATTCATTATGGCTTCCACATCTACTGGAGATTTTTCTTCTTTTTGGTGATGAATGTGTCCTCGTGAGAGAGAGAGAGCGTTGCCTCTTCTGTTCAGCGCCTGTCGTTTTCACCTCTGTTGACCTTTAAATGGGGGGGGGGGGTTCGGAAACTCCACTTCTCCCTCATCGGGAGGGTTCCCACTCCTTTTTTTATTCACCTTCTCCCCGTGTGTTGGTCTTCTTCTCTGCCGTCCCTGCGTTTCTCTTTTTCCCTTGCATTCACTTCGCTCTCATCGAATGCACCAACAAACTGAGTTGAAGCTTTTGTTTTTGTTTTATCGGCTCCTTCATGCCAGCCTTCCTCGCTTTTCTCCTGCCGTTGCTCGTTTCCACGTTCTCCTCTTCCTCTTCCTGTTTTAGGGGGGAGGGAGATGAATCGGCGGGGGTAGAGAGGCAGGCTGCCATGTTCATTTTGCGTGCTCCGCGTTGCTGGCGAACGGGTGCGGCCTATTCGGAGGTACCGATGGAGGGCCAGCTGCCTGAAGCTCCACAAGGGCCCATCGATACCTTTGCATCCATAGAGAAAGCGAAAGTGCGGATGATGAGGGAATGCTGGCCAGATAAACGGGCAAAGAAAAAGATGCGTTGAAGAGTGGAGGAGGAAGAGGGAAGGGAAAAGGGAAGAGGAAGCTGGGCTGGAGGAAAGGGTAGGGGAAGAAGCACGGTCATGTCGCTGCACCGGACTTCTTTTCCTCCTTTCAAGAGCTTTTCTACGATCTGTTGAGGTTGTTACCCACATGTGTGATTTGCGATCCGTCAACCCCCTTCCCCGCCTACACACACACACACACAACAGCGCCTTAACGATCATATACGTCAGTCCTCTTCCCCCCAGAAAAAAAATGAGGTCCGCATTCGCATGAAGAGATGGCTTTCTTTTTTTGGTTTCTGATGGGCACACCCCTTTTCATTTCAGTAGGAGATGCCTTGGTTTCACGTGTGTGTTAGCTCGCATCTGTTTTGTGTATGAGTGATAAAGGGGGTCGTGTGCTATCTTTCCCTTGTACTCCTTATATCCTCCTTTTCCGTGTCGCCTCTCAGAAGTGGGCAAAGGTGCCGCGCTACATCATCAGCATAAAAAAGCTATGTCAAGGAAAGAAAGGGGAGGATCATACAAACTTGGGATGCCCCGTCGCGAGGGAAAAAAAAGTTCTCTGAAGAAAAACAGAAAAAAGATGGAGGGATTCACGCATAGAAAGACCTGACATGTCCAAGAGATGTGAGAGAGGGAAAGAGCGACGCAAATGATTCTCTTTGGGGGGAGGGGGGAATTCGATCACTCCCCCTTCTTTTCGCCTGTCTCTCTCGTCTCCTCATCTCCATCTTTTCGGCCTTCTCTCCCCCTTTTGGGCAGTCGTATCCTCCAGCGCGATCATCCTCTTCTCTTCTCCGCCCCTTCTGAAACGTCTCCTCCCCCCCCTTTTTTTCGGCTTTGTATTATGGCTGTTATCGCGGATCGTGTGCACCGCGTATATCCTCACGCTTGAAGATACCAGCACCTACGCAGCCCTACAAAAACGCGAACTAAGGCAGCATCCGCAGATACCATCTCCCCCACACACACACACACACACCACCACCATCTCCGAGACTTCGTGCCCTTGCCTCTCCCCCCACCCCACCCCACCCCACCCTCCATAGAAGGGGTTCCCTCGTTTCCCTCGACTTCCTCAGACTTGCCCTACAAATTCATCGCCTCCTTCCCCCTTCTCCGGTCCTCCCTTGGGTCCCTGACCCCCTCTTCATCGCCTCTTCTCACTTCCCTCTCCCTCTCCCATTACGGATCTCGCCTCCGCCGTGTTGCTCTCCTTTTGCGGTTGGATTGTATAATTCCCTTTCGGCTGTCATTGCTAAGGAGTGCCTGTTTCACGTCCCGCTCCTTCGCAAAACCTCTACATCGTTGTTTAGCTCGGCAAATCCCTTTTCTTCTTTTTTGCATCATTTCAGTAGAGAGGGCTCGACCGACTCGGCAGGTCTGTACTGAGACGTCAGATGTCCGTGAAAAGTGACATAGAGTCGCTGGCTTTTGTCGAGGAAGAGGAGGACGGGGCACCGGCATCAGATGATACTTTCAGATCTCCCCAGTTGGAGGCTACGCAGGTGCCACCACCGTCGCGTCGGCCACGTATTGTGGCGATGCCGCAGCTGCACCCTCCGATGGCTACATCGCCTATGAAACACTCACCAGCAAAGCCACCGTTGCATCACGCTGCGACGCCTGTGACCAACCCTGTGAAACCACTACCTTGCACCACATCCAATGTGGATGCCGGCTTGGCAGAGTCTTCAGAGGACGATAGTATCTTCTTTGCTGTTGAAAATGGCTCTTTAGCTGGAACACCCATGCGGAGAAGTGTGCCCTCAAAAGCCCTGCCTCCACCACCGTTCCCAGTGCCGCGCTCCGCCGGCACACCGACAGCCGCCACGACATCCACACCAGCTGCACCGGCCTCGCTACGGCGCCTCAGTCGAGCAAGCAGCACCGGCTCTATTCAATTTAACATTGAGCCAGACCATCCACATGGAACACTGCCGACGGACCCACATCGCCCCGGCAGAGTCGTTTCTGAAGGCAACGGCGCCCCTGTAGACATTGAACTTCCCTCAGGGAGCCATTCGAACGGGACCACTGCATCGGCTGCGCTACCGTCCCCACCGCACCCCACACCAAAGGACCTTCGCAGTACCCTCGCGAAGAACAAAAAGAGTCACGCATTCTCCTCTCCTCGTTCCCACAGTGGGGCAGCCGGTGCGTCGATCCTGACCAACGACAGCATCGCCTTCCACGTCGAGGAAGCGGAAGAAGGTGCGACGGAACACCAGCCCAGTGTTCCTTCGCCGCAACGCTCCACTGCAACTCCGCAGCGAGGCAGCAATGCCGCCGTGCAGAAGCGAAATAATCGCTCCGGGTCTATCGCAGGGAGCAGCGTTGGGGAGTTTATGGACAACAGTAGCATCGCCTTTGTCATGGAAGACGAGAAGGGCGACCGTGTCATGCCCCAGAGTCTCTCTCCAGCTGCAGTCCCGAGGCGTAGCACGGGCACGCCGTTGCCCCGCCCTTTACGCCGATCCCTTTCGGTTGGCAGTCGACCCGCCTCACGACCGCTGAGCCCCTCCATTCAATTCGATATTGAGCACACCGACAAGGGTGACGACACGGGCGAACCTTCAGACTTGCAACTGTCGCACGGCAGCCCAATGTTGGTGAACCAGGGGCTGCCGACTTGGGGACAAGGCGGTGCGTCGACGACAACAACGCCAGAGGGTGACCCTCCAGAGCTTTGCCTCGATGTGCCACCCACCGGCGACGGAGGGGGGTCCGGTGGCCACTACGTAAGGGAGGAGCAGACGTTGACGGCAGATGTGCCTCCATCCTCGACAGCGTCACTCGCAGTCAAAAAAAAAACGATCGTTACCGATCGGCTGCAGCGACAGCGGAAGCTGAGGGGTCATACGCGGCTGCCACAGCCAAGCAAGCGCGCTCCCCTCTCGAGCTTTTCCAGGCAGGAACTACCTCCTCCGCCACCTCACCCGGGAACGCATCCTCCGTTCAACCAGCAAACAGCGATATCCGCGCCGCTGGCTGCACAAACCGAGGTTGTCACCCCAACGCCCCTTGTTGGTGGTTTGGCCGTGCAGGAGTGCCCCGCAGGGGCGGCGCAGCACCGGCGGCAGTCGTCAAGGTTCTCCATGGGTACCTTCACAGAGGCACCCTCGCCCCGTGCCAACACTGTCACCGCAGAAGGAAGCGATAAATCGGAGGGGGCGCCCTCGGAGGCGCCATGGGCGCGGCCGTCCAGTTGCGCCGTGACTGAGTCAGCGTCTCTCTCTGCTGCTGCCTCACCGATGCAGGGGCGATGCGCCACGGCGCTGACGCGTACCAGAGAGACCCGCTCACCAGGCGTGGCGCAGCGGATTCCAGGGTACGAGCAAGCGATGGAGAAACCGCATGATCGAGTGTGGCACCGATCAAATGGGGTGACAGCGGACTCCTCCGTGCCCAGTTGGCACAACGTGCATGAACCGCATCCGTCGTGCGCAGATGGGCGGCTGGTACCGCCAGGAGTCTCGCCCGAATCAGGGCAGGAAATCGAAAAGTGGCGACAGTTTAACGAGACGCAGAGAGCGGAGCTCGCCGAGCTACGCACGCGTATCGCCATCGCACGACGGGAGGATCGCACGCTGCTTGAGGGTGCCCTGTCGCATCAGCGGAAAGCCTCGACGCCCCGATCGGCAGTCCAGTGCTCCGGTTTGCGGTGCGCCGTATCGGGTGGCGGCGCCAGCTCTTACGGTGCGCCAGGGCCCCACGCTCAGGATCGAGGGCGGTTTCCATCGCGGATGTGTAGCCAGAGAGGAGGTCGAGCTCGGCGAGCTGTTGGGCAAGCGGTGGAGCCCCGAAATGCTTCCGCGCGACGATCCGGCTATGCAAGTCCCGCGCAGGCGCCGGGTGACGTCGGACCCACTCCGCCCGGTCGTAAAACCACATCTCCGTCCCCGACACAGCCACCGGAGGTGGGCCGCACCGCCGTCGTACACGCTGCACCGCTGCCCAGCAGTGCAGCATCAACAGGAGCGGCAGCCGCTATAGCAGACATGCTGGGGATTCTCTGGCCCCCACGTCTCTCCTCCTCCCCACCTAGTAAAGCTTCCGGCGACGTTTCACCGACGGCTGGGGGCACCCGCCCTGTTACAGAGCTGTACTTTGTGAATGGCTCTCGGCTAACCCCAGAGCAGGTCGCGCGGTTCTTCGAACTTGTAGAAGCGCCAACGAAGGCGGCTGTCAAGAACCCTTCCATTCATATCCCTTCGCGAGGCTTGTCTCCGGCGGACACCCTTTCTCCAACCAAGCTGCGCCGTCACGGATCCCCTCCCCCCGCTGGAAATCTGCATGGCTTGGCTGTTGTCACTCAGGAAGCTCCCCACTATCTCGATTCCATTGACTGCCATGCCTTTCGTCACGCATCAGCGCACACTTCTCCTTCCGTTGGTCGGCACGCCACACCGATATCGGCGAAACTCTCGTCCCTGCTGCCTAGAAAATCGATTCGAAGAAGTCGGGTACTCCGTAAAGCATTTGATGCGATGGATCTCAAGCGTCAGGGTAGTATTATGTTACTTATGATGCCTTCCTTGACGCGGCTGTTCGAGGACGAACTAGCTGCGTTGGAGCACAAACGCGCATCACTCTCGCAAGGACAAGTCATTCCTTTGCGAACCCTCCTCGAATCTGCCGTCCAAAGTCGTCAGCGACACATCGGCTCGTGGTGCAATGGGCGTGAACGGATCTGCTTGGCCAGCGAGGCTCCGAACGAAGAGGAGACCTATGCGGATGGGCTAAGAAGCACCTCCGAACTAGAAGCAGAGCTGGCCTGCGCTACCCATCGCCTTCTTCTGCTGTCCTTCGCGGTGAACGTCGTCATCCCTATTATCTCAGTGAGCCGCATCCCCGTGCTGGACTTTGCCACCGTTTCCATGTTGGTCTACGCTGCTGTGGACAAGCACGACGACGAGGCGGACAGCCTTCGGGAGGAGTGGCGACGTGTCGTTCAGGAGTATTTTATCGCCCTAGATGTTTCAGCTTGAGAGGGGGAAGCAGACTAAGTGGAAAGCCTCGGAATGAAAGGATGAAGGACGGCCCGTAGGATGCACCACCACACGGAGCTTATGCTTTGTTGTGCTGTGCTGTGGCGCCTTCAAGGAAGCCCCGGTGGTGCAGAAACAGCACCCGCCCACCCACACAAAAGGACAACCGCGCTGGATTCTCGCTGCTACCCGTGGTTCGCCGTTGACGATGGGCGGCAGACTGATGAGTGGCGTTTCCACCGCCTCTTCCGCTCCCCATCCCCCACCTCAAACTTTTCGGTAATGGGATTTCCAGTCCATCCGGAAAGTCTGATGAGGGGCGTGGTGGGGTGTGTGAGTGCGTGTGTGTGTGTGTTGTCTTCGGCTTGGCCTAGATCTTTGCCTGAGATCTATTTTTTGGATATCTTTGTGTGGGTCTTCTGCATTACAGGGGTCCGGTTCGCGTGATGCCCTTCGGCTTGCTGGCGCCTTCCTCGTTATCATCGTCTTCCCACCCACCCACCCCTGATTTTTCTCCGACAGGACCTTCAAACTGCGCAGGCGATGCTGCTTCACCACTGTGGCATGTGTGAAGAGAACACGCTCCTGCCCTTCCTGCTTGCTTACCCCTTGTGTGGTGTCATAGACAGTAGGTATGCAACGCGAGTCGGCGGCATCGATAAAGGAGAAAACCAACACGACCAACTTTTTCACTCGACTAGACTCACTTCGGATTTGAATTCAAATGATTTTGACCGACGATGATGATGCGGAAGGAGAGCCTGGGAATGCAATCTTTTCGCCTCCTCCTACTCCTTCTCCCCCCTGACTTCCCCGCCCCCCCCCCCGGGGGCGAGAGCTGGAGCTGAGCTTGCTCTGCATCCGATAGCGGCTTCGCACGGGCCTTGGCTGGTCTCACCCCTCTGAGGATCTCTGTCTTCAGTTTTTCTTTGGCTCCTCCGTCCGCACGCACTTCCTCACCTTTCGATCTCTTATCTCCTCTTGATGTTCGGCATTCGCACCTTCTCCTTCTTCACCATGGACACGCATCCATCCCTCAGGTGGCTCACCCCTCGAGCGCCGCGGAGACGACGACGGGTTTTCTCATCGTGCTGTCGTATCGCTCTTGAACTCTCACCAACTTCTGTGATTGTACCGCCACCCCAGGGGGTGTCCATCGTGCGAACGCGGCCGCCCAGATCTTCAATCATTGCCCTGCGACAGCAGGAGAAGTGCTACCTTCTGTGGTACTGGAGCCCGTCCGCTTATCCACCACCGACACACACTACCCCTACCCCCACACTCCTCTTCCTCATCTTCGTCGGCACCAAAAGCAAGACAGACACCCACAAAAATCAGAATTTTTTCATCTCCCTATCACAAGAGGAAACAATAAAGCAGAATTTCTTAGGTGGCTGGTAGAGCCTCTACGTGTCTGCGCCACCATTCCGCACGAACGCTTGTATTTGTAGTCTTTCTCCATCCCCCCTACCCACCCACCCACCCACCCTTTCTCTCCCTCCTTCGACCATTTTTCTTCATTTGTGTGTGTGTGTGTTGTCTGTTTCTCCTCTTCCCCTTTTTGTTTATTCGAATTCACCCATAGAGATCGCTTCATCGTTTTGGTGCCAGTATTCTCCTCCTTCCTTCCTTCCCCCCCCCCTTCCTTTCTAATCCCACATACACATCCGCACCTTTCTTGTTTAGGGTGCTTTTTTTTCTCTGATATTTGCCTTCCACCTTCTTCCTCGTATTTTTTCTCTTTTGGCTTCTTCAAGGGGATAGCGTCGTCGTATTTTTATTTTTACATGAGCTGGGCGTACCTGGCGTACGGCATCCTCAGCCCCTCCCTTCACTCCTCCTTTTTTCCTCTTTTCACTCCAGCCGCTTCGTCTTGAAACGAAATTTTTTTTACTCTCGAGTTGGTGCCCCGTTCGCTCTCTCCCTCCTCCTCCTCCTCCTCTCTCTCGACACGGCTTGAACACATCTGCGTTGGGGGTATAGCATTTTTTGCCGCCGTTCTACATATATATATACTTTTTTGCTGCAGATGTTTTTGGTGGTGGGGTTTCTCTGCCGGTCTCGTATGCCCTTGACTTTTCATTTCGCTTCCTCTCCTCTCCTCTCACATATACGCACGCGACGCTAATGTATGTGTGCCTCCTCTTCCGTGCATCTTCTGATTGAAGTACGTCACTTTCTCTTTGTTCTACGGACATTCATACCAGGCATCAAACGTGCCGCTAGCAGATCCTCTCGGCCCCTCTCTCTGGCTGCAAAAGAGAGCGACGACAGAAAGTCGTGCGCTTGGTTGTGCACACTTCTTGATGTGCTCGCCAATGTGGGGCTCCTCTCCACACCCGACGATGTTGCTTCATCCAGCAGAAACGATGGTGAGCGCTTTTCAGGGAGTTGATCCTACCGCGGGGCAGTCACCCCTCGAACAGAATGTCGTCGGCAAACGATCGGGCGGATGTAGTCTGGCCGACATATCTGGAGAGGCGAGTGCGATCGTCCACTCTGCCACCTCTTCGGTGGTCGCTCGCCGTCCCCTACCGCCGCTAAACGCCGACAGTCTCTGGACCTCATCCGTACTCTCTGGAAAATTCTCCTCACCGTCGTCGCCAGCGCCGCCCAACGAAGTGGGGAAGTGTGGGCTCACGTTTTCTTCGTATCTGGGATCTGTGCACTGCCGCAACTCGAACGAGCCCACACTCGTCCGAGGGGAGAGGAACGATGCGTCCCCGCAACTGGCCTTCTGGGGAGATCATGCCCTGTCCACCGAGTCTTGCCCATCTGTCAGCTCTATCCAGTCCTTGTCAGTTCCTGGGCCCTCCCTCTGCACCCCTTCTCATGCGGCGGATACTTCGCCGCCCCGACACCTCACCGCGCCCCCCATGATCAGGAATGTAACTGGGGTGATGGCAGCAGATGCCGCTCGAGAAGACACCTTCATCGCTGCAACGGTAGCGGGGGATGCACGAGAGCAGTCGCCACGCGACCCAGCCGTTGAGGCATCCCTTTCCACTGCGCTCATCCTCACCACCATATCGAAGGAAGCCGTGAACTCTGCGAACGAGAGCTCCCTGCATTGCTGTGATGCTGCTTCTCCTACCGTGGAGGTCCTTGAAAACGCCATCGGAAAGCAGGCGCGGCTTACTCCGCTGTTCAGTTCCGACTCGGAGAGTGGATATGCGGAAGCCGTCAAGGACAAACGAGCAGAAAAAGTGGAGCGTCCCCGTCGTCCCCTCGATCGCACGTCGCAGTCTTATCGGTCATTCTCGGTTTCGTCAGCCGAAGCAGCGGCAGCGAGGACGCAATTCTTCTCTGCTGATGCCGAATATTGGGGAGCGAACGAACTGGAAGTGAGGCACTTTCACTTACCTCTCGCAGAGCGCCGTGCAAGCCGCTTCTTTTCCAGTGACGACGGCCTGATGCCCGTCTCTACCCAATCTTCTGATTTCTTGATGAGCGCCTCCGCGGACGCGAACATGGTACCACCGCCCCTCGCGCTGTCCACGCCTAACCGGCTTGTCGTGGTGCCGCAGACGGGGGGACCAGCATGCTCGTCACCAGGATTGCTTCCTTCCTCGCCTGATCGGAAGGGGGATCCTCGAGCTGAGGCCGTCGCCGGCGCTCAAAGTGGTGCACTGTCCTTGCGCTCTTGCTCCACTTTTGCGTGTTCCGCTTCACGACTCCCCACAGGTGAGCTGGAAACTCAAGTATTTACGGGTAGATCGCCCGTGGCCTCCCCGGTGACGGCTCTTAAGTCGGAGCATCNNNNATCCGGGTGGCTCTGCAGAAGCCGAGCGGGGGGTCGAGCTGTCCGACTCTGGGGCCGGCATGAATCCCCACACTCCGCGTGGCGCATCCACTAGCAGCAGCGCCCTCCAACTGCACTCCGTCGTCTTCTCACCGCACAGTAGCTACAGCGGGCCCTGTATCGGCGGCCAACCAACATCGACGTTCGAGAGAGAGGTGCCTCAAATGCCACCGTCGCCAACAAAAGCAGCGGCGATGGAGGGAAGCGAGGCGGCTGTCAGCACTCCCCCGTCACCTCGCACGCCCCTCGCCAACCGTACGCTGGGCCTCGTGGGTATGCACAAGTGCGGCTCCGCCGATCACAGCCTAAGTCGATCCCGCTCGCGATACCCGTCATCAAGGTACGTGCAGCAGCAATCAGCGATGATCACACCACAAAAACCTTCCTTGCGCACTCTCTCACGGCAGACCACTCCCTCGATATCCTTTCGCACCAGAGTACAGAGCCGCAGTTTCGAGTTGCAGCAGTGTAGCGGCAACGCCAAGGCGGCACGCGACAGCGGAGCGGAAGGCGGCCGAACGCCCACTCGTGGAGAGACTGCCCCACCGGTGCGAGACTACCTCGCCCCAAGCCGCAACCCTTTCACTCCCTTTCGGCGTGTTGAAACATATTTGGGATATCCGCATCTCCCGTGCTCAAGAACAGAGGAGAGGGACGCGGATGCCACCGGCGACGAAGCGAATCTTTTATGTGATGCGGAAGACCTTCCTGAGATTCAAGCCAGTTTCGTGGCGGCACTGGAGCGTGCTGTTCTGCGTCCCGACGCGGCAATCGTGCTGTTCGAGCAAGTAGTGCCGAACCCTCTCCGTGGTCCCACCGCCTCACGGGCAAACCCATCAGATGTAGCTGCCATGAAGGCCTCCCTCGCAGCCGTCTTTGAATGCCGCAGTCCCAATTCTAGGGCATCCCCAGGCTACCTGCCGCTTTTCCTTCCGAAGCAGAGAATCGCTCCCTGTGACGTTTCTCGCGCACGAAATCACCTTCTTGAAGTGGCTGACCTGCGGCCTTCTAACGTTGCGCCTGCTCAACCTGCATCGTCAGCCCCTCCAAGTCGGCTCACGCAGGATACCAATACGGCCCCACTGTCGGTGAACTCCTACACCGATCCTCAGAAAACTCCTTCGAGGGCAGCAAACGCAAAGAAGGTCCGAACGGAAACACCCTTGACACCGCCCCTCTTAGGGGTACGGACGGCGGCGCCAGGAGTAGGGCGGCTCCCTTTTGTCAATCCGTCAGCCACACCGGACTGCCGTACTCACCATCGCACCGGTTGCCCACCCTCCGAGAGAAGGGCATACAATACAGTATCGTGCCTTTCGCCTATTCAGAACGTGATGGTGGTCGATTCGTCTGTCTCGTCTCCGTACCTGGAGCGGTGCACGACGACGTCTGACGCCGACCCCCTCCAGCAGCACCGGCAGAACTACCATCTGTGGACAGACTCCTGCTCTCCGCTTCCTCAGCCCCCCTCACATTGCGCATCCACCGTGGCGCCGAACGGCAATTCCAGGGCGGGCAGCGGCAGCCAATGTGTCGATCGAAAATTAAGTTTTCATGCCGCTGATGAGGATGAGGACGATGGGCAGCCTGCTGAGCAAGTGCGGGATGATCTGCCCGCTTCTCCTGTGGTGAAAGAGGGTGGTGGAGAAACAAGGGGTACGAAACTCCTTCATCCGCAGAGCGAGCGCTGCTCTAGTGTCCGTAGCAGCGTGGCGCGTGCTGGAACACCCCCTCTGGTGCTCCGCCCCACCCTCTCCTGCCTCGGCAGCTGCACAGAGGAACAGCGCAGCTCCATCACGATGATCTCCCCCCCACGACAAGGCGACTCGTCAATGAGGCAGCGGAGAGTGCTCGATACCCCAGAGCACCTGGTGTCTCACGAAGGGGGGCTTGTCGCCCCATTCATACCTCCCCTTGAGCTGACGGGAATGTGGGATCGCCGTACCCCCTCGCTTCTTTTGCCTCCTCCGCTGTCGCAACATCACCATCGCCCCAGCCAATTCTGCGAATTGAAATCGCAAGGATGCACCGACATGCCCCAAGCGCTCGTCAAGACGACCATCGGCCACACGAGCGTCCAAATTTTCCCGCAGGCAGGCCCACGGCTGATGGAGTCTTTGCACGATCCTCTCGACTCTACAATCGTCAGCGAGGAGGAGCTGCCGGGCGATAGATTCCAGGAACATCATATATTTCAGTTCTTCCACTTGGCGGGAAAGGCGGTGAGCGCAGCAGCGGCCAGCGAGAGTGGCGTCGAGCTGTCCGCGCCTCGGGCTGTCCCTCTTTCGATCGAGGTGAATGGAGTGACGTGGCTCGCCATCCATCGGCTTACAGGTCAGCCGTACGCCGTAAAAGAGGTACCCCGTTTGGTATTCAATGATGTGGAACTGCGATGTTTGACGCTGTCTTCCTCTTCTCCCCGGTTGGGGTCACCGGAAGGTTCAGCCTCTCTTGGGAAGTCGGTGGGGCTCTCTGCGGACGACCTCCTCGAGGCTGAGGATTTGATACTGCGGTACTACGGCGTGAGTACGCCACCACAGGATGCAGCGATGCCGGCGGTACACCTCCTGCAGATGGAGTACTGCCCTCGAGGATCCCTGTGGGAACGGGTGACACGCCGGCCTCTTCATCACAGGGCTTCCCCGGTGGACTCTGGATCGCCTCACACGGGCGACGGCGGTGCACTCCGAGGCGACTTCTGGCACGCAATGGTGACGCAAGGCTTGAGAGGGTTGCGTGTCCTCCATCAGGCAGCACTTCTCCATGGTTGTCCGCTTCCAACGTCGCTCTACATGACGGGGCACACACCCTTCAGTCTCCAGTGCAAGTGGGGGTGCTTCGGTAATGCCTGCGAGGTCGATGCCAACGTGTATCCCACTGCCTCGCTACCTGCGTGGATCGCTGAAGTGGTGGCCCATCGTTACCGTACGTCCGCGGCGGAGGGTGGAACGCCCATCCCGCCAGAGGTGATGGAGGTCTCCGTCTTCAGTTTGGGCATGTTGGAGCTGCTCGTCGAGTATCTTCTCTCCCGGCCGCCGTCAGAGCAGCTCCCATACGCCCCGCAGACACGGAATCTCGCAGAGCTGGAGAAGATTGAGTATGTTGTGGCTCACGGTGTCGTGGAGCTGGCTGTCGAACCAGTGGAGCAGAGGCACGATGCACCCGCCATCACCGATCTTCTGCGGCTTCTATGGGACGTCGCAAACTCTTCCTGCACCGCTGGTGCGGTGTTGGCGATGCTGCACGTCCGCCTTGACACAGCCGTCGCTACGGTGGAGAGGGTGTACGAACAGGAGTTTTACCGGCTCACTACCCAAGTGGAGGAGCATAAGCGGCATCGCAGACGGTGTGGGCGGCAGTCCCATCCCCATGTGACCGCAACGATGTCTGTATCCCCGTCGTCACGTGTTCTGCTTCCCTCCTCCTCCACCTCCTACACGACCGAAGCTAACTCATTCAGTGCTAGAGCGGTACAGGACCAGCATTCAAGCTCCGTCCACAACGTCTCCTCTTCAGAGCCGCGTCGCAGCAATCCACTTTCAGGATCGGCCTTGTCGCGCTCTCATCCTTCCATTCGCCTGACGTACTCCTCCCCTTCCACGGAGGCAGAGACGTCGTTCGCCAGCGTCGTGAGAAGAAAAGCGTCGGTCAGCAGTGCGCCTTTCCTGTCCATCCCAGCTGAGTGTGCCGTCCTGAATCCTCCTCTGAACGGAGGCCGCGGTCCTGGGCATCATACGTTGCCCACAGAAATCGCCCCACAGGTGCGGTGGGCAGCGCACCGAATGCTGATTCGATCCCTCAAGACGGCGCTTCAGGAGGAGGACCCCAGCATCACCTTTCCGGGCATGTCTCGCATGCTGGACGCCACGCTTGCTTGCGCCGTGGCCTCCATGCGTCTCCGAGGGTGGAGGAAACTGGTAGACGGCATCCCCCTGCCTGAGGCGATGGGCACAACGGCCTGTACGGCTGCTGCTGACGAACGGAAAAAAGAGGAGGATGTCGTCCGTGCATCACTTCGTGCTCTTCGCCCATTGACCTCCTTCGAGTGAGGCACGACTCCCAATGCGGGCCGCACAGCGTCCGAACGGTGCATACTACGTGTAAGCCGAATCGTGTCGCTAGGACTGCGTTCCCTTCTCACCCCTCCACCTCATCCTCATGCGTACCCGCTGCAGAGACTCTACGTGTCTCCAACGCCTTGTACCTTCATTTTCTTTTAGCTTCCCTTCCCCCGACTCACCACCCGCGCCAGGCTCATCGATTGCCGCTGCCGAGAGAGCCGCTCCAATGAAATCCTGGCACTCTACAGTCTACGACCCTTCGAACAGAGGCTCCCCATCGATGAAATAGAACCAGATATGTATGGGCATACATACACATAGAGCGAGGGAGAGGGAGCCGCGTCACGGAAACGGTGGGATGCGGCGACCCACTCTGACCTGATGCCGCTCTTCATCCACCTCCGATTTTTTCAGAACCTACGCTTTTCGTGTTTTCTCTTTTTGTGTGTGTGTGTGTGGTTTTCCTGCTCCCTTTCTCACTCTCTTTTTCCCTCTCTTCTCCTTCCTTCGTCTCTCCACCGCTCTCTTTCTTTCTCTCGCTTTGTGTTGCTACTCTTTTTTCAGGGGGGAGTGATGAAGGTTGCATGCATAGGGTAGACACAACGGCATCCCTTTACAACCACCAATTCGTTGTTGAATCTATAGGTATATATCTTCAGCGAGAAAGAGAGGAAGGTATTCGTATATATATATACGCACGTTTATGTGTGTTTGCTGTCGTCACCTTCGCATATGTTCAAGACAGATTTGGGGTGCGGAACGCCCTCTTTGTCCAGGATGATCTATGCTTCTTTCACTTTTCTTTTCTTTTCGGTCTTTTGATCATCTACTCTTGCTCTACTCCTCCCCTCCAACCCAACTTCTTCTCTGCATACGTAGGAAGATACGTTGTAGCTTTACGAGTCATGTAGGTGAGAGCACCCTACATCTCTCTCTCTCTATATATATATATGTTTCATTTTTTGTGTGTATGTGCGTATGAGAGAAGCCCCCACTTTCCCTCAAGACAAGGAAGAAGGGCAGTTCCTCTTCTCCCCCACCTACCCTCTGCATCGTCGCTGCCCACTCGGCAATCTTTTACTCCCCCCCCCCTTCCCCCAAAACACACAAAAATATATATTTCATTTTTCTTTCGCAGGGTTCACCCCTAACCCTCCTCCCCTCCCCTCCCCTCCCCCCCCCACCCGATTCCCTTCTCTCTCTCTTTTTGCATCTCATCCCATGCGTTATCGTTCTTTTGCTTTCGCTTTATGTTACGGTAATCGTGCCTTCTCCTCAACAGCAGCGAACCTCCTGAAGGTGTTCAGCCTGTTTCATCTTTCTTTACTTTTCCTTTATAGCGTTCTCTCTCTCTCTCCCTCTCTCGTTCTCTCTCTCTCTCTGCAGCTTCTGCTCTTCTACCAAGCACCTCCTCTCTCCCACTTCGTCCAACTCGCCCTAATCCCCACCAACGACACGGACAGACACACACGTGAATACGCTCACGGAAGTATGATGCTTATCCCTCACGGAGCCTTACGCGGAGTCTAACGAGTTTTTCTTTTCCCTGCTTTCCAAGGGAACAAGAGATAAGGGAAGCGTACAGAGTTCTAGCATGTTGTATGGTCCAGAAGAAAAATGAAAGGAAGAGAGATGAGGATGTGTCTTTCCACCATCGACTAACCGCAAGAGAACACACATACGTGGGTACGGTTTTGAATTCGGTGTCTACCTCGGCTGTTGCGCCTTTGGAATGACAGAGCTCACTTTCTTTTTTTTTTATTATGATTCCCTCATTTATCTTACTTGCTTTCCCAACATCACGGTGTGTATGCATATATTTATATATATATATATATATATGAAGTATTGGTGTGGGTGTCTCTTCGCGTGACACCGAGTTACTTCCGTATCTCCCTTCTGTCTCTGCCTCTTCCCCTTCTTCGTTTCTTCTCTCATCACCCCTCTCTCCCTCTATCTCTCCTCCAACGTTCTCTGTACGTCTCGTGCACTTCTCTTCGAAAGCAGTTCACCCACAAGAAAATAACTCATCCCCATGCGAGCCGTATCATCTCCGCACGGTGCAGAGAAAAGGGCGAGACGACGGAGCCTTTTCGCTTTCTTCGAGGGGTAAGGAGTAGGA
>JASAOM010000907.1:0-24885 GCA_030849085.1 Borovskyia barvae | reverse complement strand
TCACACACGCTCGAAATATGGACCTCCATCACCAGCGATGTCATGCCCCCCCTCCTTTTCTATTTCGCTATGATTGTCTCCCTGTTCTTTTTCTCTCTTTGTGTATGCTGATGCGGTTTGGATATGGATGTCTATGGATAGAGGTCTCCTCGCCCCCCGCCCCCCTGCCCCCTGTCCTGGACACGACTTGGCCGCTCTTTGGGGGAGGGAGGGGGGTGGAGTAAGTGGATCACCATCGCCAACACACGCACACGAGCCTCTCCGTCGCTTTGCTCTCACCCTCGGCGGGTCATCGTTTGCTCTAATCATCGGTATTGATATCGGTGTGCGTGGCTCGCGAACTACTATACATATATATATATATATATATATGTCTGTGTGTGTGCGTGTGTATATATCGGTGTCTAGAGAGAGGGAGAGAGATGACAGCCGTGTTCACCGGCTGAGCGAAGCAGTTTTGGTCTCTCTCACCATTCCTGCCCTGTTTCCTACGATGCCAACTCACAATGACCGCCACCTACAAACCGAGAGAAAAAGAAATGCGTCAGCTCTACGCTGCGAAGACCACTTTGCACCTCTTCTCTCTTCTCTCTCTCCTCCACTCCCAGTTCGGGATTCCTCTTGGGGGTGTAGGGGAAGGAAAGAGGAGTGCTGGACGCGAAGAGGCGTATGGCGGGGTGACTCGGGGAGAAGCGAGAGGACAACGTTCCTTTGTGACGATGGTCTGCCGCGTGTAAGGGACTGCATGGGGGCTCTACTACCATAATGCGAAGCCGTCCAGCGTCCCCCTTCCTGCTCTTTGGTCTGACCCCCCTCCCCCCCCGGTACAGATGCGCTGGTCTTTCTGGCGTTTTCTCTATTGGCTCTTTCTCTCCCTCCTTTCTCCTCCCTCTCAGAGGGTTCACGCACACCGCACGTCTCAACACGCTCCCCTCCTCTCCATCTCGCTCCCTCTCGCTGTACTTCTGACGGTGTACTGGGGCGTGTGGGCGTTCTGAAGAGAAGCGTTCGGCCAAGGAGTCGCCCGGGGGAAGCGGCGAAGAGTGTTAAGCTCTATCCTTCCCATCTTCTATTGGTGCTGCAACTGCTGCACAAGAAGTGGAATTGCGAATGACATCATCGCCATCGGGAGGGGAGGAGAGGCACTCGCTGTGCAATGGGCTCACGGGTGCCTACTCGGTGAGCCTCCACGTGTTCGCCATATTTCTGATTCTCTTTGTGTCGCTGCTGGGGACGGTGATGCCGATAATGACCAAGTACGTCTCTCTTTTCCGTGAGAACCCTTTCGTCTTTATTGTTGGCAAGACGGCCGCAACAGGGGTTCTCCTGTCCGTCTCCACCATCCACCTTATCTTCGAAGGGGCAGAAGCCTTTCGGGAGGAGTGCGTGAGCGCGTTCTTCCACGACTATGAGCCTTTCTACCTTCTCTTCGCCCTGATTGCCGTACTGGCCATGCAGGCCGTCGACCTGCAACTCGCCGCCATCGCCGAACGGTGGCTTAAAGCGAACCGAGTGGGCCACAACGAGGATGATAGGGTTGTCATCGTGGACGGCGAGAAGCTGGACGGAGACACGGCCGCGGTGGTGCCATCGGTGTTATCCGATGCCGCAGATCCGGCCCACGCATCAAGTCTCGAGGAGCCTGGTCTGCAATCCCCCCGCTCTCACGCTGTCGTGCCCTCGAATGGGCCCCATAGCCACTCCACCGGCGATGGTGACACGCATGGCCACCAGCATTTGCTAGTGCAGGTGCCGCTTGACATGGGAAGTATACGCCGAATCATCTCCGCGGTGTGCATGGAGTTCGGCGTCACGCTGCACAGCATTTTTGTGGGCTTGGCGATGGGCTTGACCACTGACAACGAATTGAAGCCGCTTCTCTTCGCCCTCGTCTTCCATCAACTCTTTGAGGGCATGGCGATGGGCTCCCGACTCGTAGATGCGCAGTTTTCGGGCAACCTCGAGACGTACCTGGCCCTTGTATTCTCCTTTAGCGCACCGGCAGGGATGGCGTTGGGGACGGCAGCGGCTTCCGTCTCCCCACTAGCGATGTCCGGGAGTGCTTTCGTGACGATGATGGCCATCTTGGACTCCCTCTGCGGGGGCATCCTCCTCTATCTAGCCTTTACACTGCTCCTCGGAGACTTTGTGGCGGATCTGAAGCAGCACTGCGCAGATGACTTGCCGGGCAGCCAGATGCGGAAAGTTGTGCTGTTCACCGCGTTGTGGGTTGGAATGGGTCTGATGGCCTACGTAGGCAAATGGCTGTGAGCGAGCGGGTTCTCTTTTTATTTTCTGACCGTTGTGTTGTATTTCCCCTCCTCCTCCTCCTCCTTCTTCTCTGTGGAGGTGCTCGGGCAGGATGAGAGAGCAGCATCCGTTGCCCTCTCTTCCTCCACAGAGGGAGAGATGCGCGGCTCCGTGTCGTTGCCCCTCGCTCCTTCAATTTTTTTTCTTTTCCGGGTGTGTAAAGGCGGGTGCGTTCGCGGAGGGGTGGGGCCTTCCTTTCCTAATGATCTTGCGGGCGAGACCTACGCGACCTTGAGCCAGGGGTGAAACACGGTCCCATACATCAGAGGAATACGAGGACGCCCCCCCCCCCCCCCATCGCTGTCTGTCGCAGTCTGTACCGGTCACACAACCGTCAGCCTTCCATAGTCGAATCGCCGTGCACTTCTTTCCCAACTTCTCGTGCGTGCGGCGCGTACTTCACAACTATCTCTTCGGTTTCATCTCTTTTTCTTTTCTCAAATATTCGGTTGAGGTTGTTGAGGTGGGGGGGGGGAAGGGAAATGAAAAGGTGTTTGGACCTCGACGCATGCGTTGTCTCTCCGCACCCTCTCCTTTCCTTCGTCTCCCCATCTCCTTCCTCTGCTCTTTCGTCATGTTGGAATGAAAAAGAATTGGAGGTCGTGGGAGAGAGGAGAGCGGAGAGGGCTGTGGGACGAAGGGAGACGCAGGAAGCTGAAGGCGAACGCCCGCCCTGCGTGAATATGTAGATACCGTTCCTACTCTCTCTCTCCACCACCACCCCTTTTTTTCTGGATGTTATTTATCAATCCGCGTTTTGGATTTCTCGCTGCGTTTGTTCTGGCCCCGCTGTTTTGTGCTGTTGCTGGTCGTGGTAGTGTTAGGGATAGTTGAAAGGAATGAGCATCGCGGTGTCGATGTGTTTGGGGCTCGAAGATGGTGGTGTGTGTGTGTGTGTGTCCCAAGCGAAAGCAGCAGCGGCTAAATCATGAGTATAAACACATATATATATATATATATGCATGCATATATTTATTTATTTACTTGCATATAGTTTGTTTCTGTTGTTCGCGAGCAAATTCATGCTTATGCAGAAGTCCAACGTCTCTTTCCCCTGTATGGGTTTATGCTGATCTTCTTCTTTTTCTTTTCCCCTTTTGTGGGTGTGTTGTATCGCTCATCACTCAACGTTTCCCAGTTTCGCAAAGATTTTTTGCACCTGATAGGGACTCTGAGGAGGACTATGAATGCCTCCACCCCGCGTTTATGCTGTTTTACTCGTCGTGTCTTCACTCCTATGTGTGTGTGTGTGGGGGGGGGCTTCCCTTGTGACTATTAAGCTGAAGCTGCTACTGTGTCCTCTCCTACTCCCTCCAGCAGTGCAGATCCCTTTGATATGGATGCGTGAGCTCTGAAGGCGCAGGCGTGTTCGTCGGGATGGGTATGTGCAGCTTGTAGCCGTGCTGCTTAGCCCACTACAGAAGTGCGCACCCACGCTTTTGACGAGGGGGCAGATGCGCACGGGGAGGATACCCGCAGACATGACAGTTCTGCGAAGGTGACTCTCCCTGTGTTGTGAGCGGGTGTCTGCCCCGGTGAAGGGCGCTGGGAGGACGTTCATGAGCGTGCCTCATCTATCCGAGGCTGATGGGCTCCCCCTTCTCTCTCCTCATCTCCCACTACTCCGTGTTTTTGTGGATGGGGAAGGCTCTGCTCCACCCCCATGTGTACCTGCTGTGTCGGAGGAGGTCCCCAGCGCGGTGCCAGTGGGAGGAGGGGGGGTAGGGGATGGAAAAGGGGGACTGAGCGCCCCCCTGCTGGTGATAACGAAATGTATATATTTTTGTCAACCGAGATTTTGGGGTGGTACTCATGGAAGGATCTCACTCCTACTGCGGATCTCTCCGTCTTCCACTTGGCCCCTCTTCCCCTTTCTTGTTTGATGCAAATAGCTCCTTCATGTTCTATCGATCCTTCGCGGATCGACTCTCCTTCTTCTGCCCCCCCCTCCTCCCACTAGGTATAGTGGCGCCACGTAGTCGCCTGCTGCTGCTTCTTCACCCCTGTGGGAAGCCGACGTACGAGACACCCAACCGTTTCTCGCGCTTTTTCGTCTGAAGAGGGGTGCCGGAACCTTTCTGGCGGTCGGTGATATGCGTCGTGGGGCCGACCAGCGCAGCTTTTTGGGGCGTGTGAAGCCCGGAGTGTATTGCCGAGCGCGCCGATCGCCCGATCTTGGTGTGGCAACACCACGTGTTACGGGAAGTATCGATGCCTTCGTAGCCTCCTTCGACGGGCCACTAAAGCGCCTTGCGAGTCAGGTGCTTTATAACTTGGTGAAAGTGTGTGAGAGGTGCGGCAAGGCGAACGGTCACAGCCTGACGCAGTGCAACGGCTGCCGCTGCTCGCTTGCTCCTGTGGCCTTGACGGAGACACCGAACCTGTTCAACGGTTTTGTGCTCGGTGTGGAGATGGGCAGTAGTTTCCCGTTGCTCATTTCCCTTCGCTACGAAGACGGCGAGAAGATGGTCTTCGACGATCCACTTTCTCTCTCCCCTCTCCACTTCTGCGCGTTGCCGACCACGGCGGCTATTCCTGATTGGCGGTACCTCACCCTCCACCCAGCTGTCGGACTGCGCATACATGAGCAGCTGCTGACAGCGTGCCACGACGTGACGTGCTGTGATTTTCTGGCTGATACCGCCTGGCGGAGGTCTCTGCTGGCGGAGTGGCCCGCAGAGAAGGGAGAGTGGGAGAAGCTGATGCTGTCCGGCTACAACTTTCCACCCTCCCAGTATCAACTGCATCTTCAGTACATGGCACCGCTGCTGATGCCGCACCAGCGCATGCTGTTTCTTCGCGGTGTGCACTTCACGTATAAGCGCTTCTTCCCTTCGGAATATGTTGCCTCATGTCTGGAGCGGTTGGCCGCCGCAGGGGAGCGCTGTACCCACGCCGACCTTCAACTCCCCGTGGACGACTTCGTGGCTCTGCTGGAGCGTAAGTGTGGAATCGCCTACGATGCGCTGCACACTGCCTTCCTCCGCCGGGCGTCGGATGCGTACGGTGCGTGCGCGAACTGGCAGGAGTCTCATTTCGAGGGTCGTTACGTCTGTATCGAGACGGACGATGCGGCCCAGCGAGGGCGCCTCGAGTTTCACCCGCTCTCTTCAGCTCTACAAAACCCCACGATGGGCGGGAAGAGTGGAGAAGACAGTCCCGAGGAGGTTGCAGAGCAGCTCGTCTTTGCTCAGGAGAAGAAAACGCTGGAGAACTACGGGGTTCAGTCGAACCTGGTGGAGCGTCCGCGCGGCTTCTACTCGCACAGCAAATCTCTGGCAGATCTGGATGTAACGTTTCTCCGGGACTGAACGTTTGCTGTGGCGCCTGAGGCCACCCTCTACAGGTCGAGTGGTGGGCTGCAGGGGAGATGGAGGCCTCCTGGGCCATCTCTGTGGGCCGGCGTGTTGGTGTGGGTGTGTCGTTCTTGGTGGAGGCTGGACCGCCTCTCCTCTTCCTCCCGCGCATTCGTCGATATATTCGGCTCCGCTCCTGCTGCTTCCGTTGCTGAGCGAAATCGGGGGAGAGGGAAAGGAATTGTAGAGACGACTCTTCCACCTGCTCTCTATCTCTCCAAAAAGAAAAAGTGCTGCCGTCGGGAGCCATGAGCCCCTCGTTTCGCCCCCTTGCTTTTGCTGATGCCCAGACACCACATTGATGTCCCTCTTGACAGCTGCAGCTCCTCCCTGCTTTCCCTCCCCTTTCGCAAGGAGATATGTTGTGCGGTGGAGGCGGCGCATCACCGTGTTGCCAGCCGGAGCTATGCAGCCGTCCTGCATCTGCTGTGTTACTACTCTGCCTCTCTCTCTCTCGATATATATATATATATATATATATATTCCACTCCTATCACTGGCGCGTGGCTTGACGATATCGCGCTGTGAGGAAAGACCTCGCGGCGCGTCTGATCTGAAGCACTTCTTGTGGAGTGTGTGGTGTCACAGGCTTGGTGGTGTGGATCCCCCGCATGGCAACGGCGTCTGCGTGACGTTTCCAACGCTCCCCTCCCCCGCAGCTCACATCCGTGTCCCCTGCCGATCGACCGGTGCCCGTCAAATTCGTCACTTTTTCGCTCTTAAAGGGACGTCTGCGGCCGGAGCGAAGGTGCAGTGCGGTGCGGTATGTTCGCCCCGCTCCCCCTCCACTTACGCTTCTCCTACAGCCTTACAACCATTTCTGTCTCCACGCATCCTCTCTGAGGAGAAGATGTCAGGAGGAGCGGAAGGGATGCGGCAACCACAGACAGCCATGCGGATCGTGGACCTTTCACTACCTCTGTATGACGGCATGTCGGTCTTCCCAGGGGATCCTCCAGTGCACATTACAACTGTCTGCACCCGCGCGAGAGAAGGTTGGGAGGTGCGGCAGCTCAAGTTCGGCTCTCACTGCGGCACACACGTGGACGCTCCCATCCACATGCACGATGGGGGTCGCCACCTCGATGAGGTGCCCTTTTCCCAATTTTGCGGACCGGCGGTGGTGGCAAGGGTGACGGACGAGTCGTTCCCTCCCCATACGGGTCTTCTCTTCTTCGAGCCAGTCCCGGCTGCCTGTGTTCCCGCTATCGTGGCGTCGGGGGCTCCCTTCGTGGGTGGCCCATTATCGGAAGAGGCGGAGCGGCTGCTCCTGGGACGAGACATCATCACCTACACGGATCTCATCAATGTGGAGAAGCTTGTTGGAGTGCGCTTCACATTTTATGGCCTTCCGCTGCGCATTCGAGACGGCGATGGCTCACCAGTGCGCGCTATAGCGGTGATCGAGGAAGGAAGAGAAGGAAGGTGAGGAGGATTGGGGGGGGGCGAGACGTGAGAGGCCTCACTCCGGCGACACAGCGATGTCTTCCAACATGTTAACGAGACCATGAAAAAGGGGAGTCCGGTGCACCGCTGAACCCTTCACGATGCCGTGGACTCGAACGCTTTTCTTCCATGCCGAGTAACACGCTCGCATACGTGCGTGCGTGAGCCATCGTGTTGATTGCTCTGATATTCTTCTTTCACTTTGCTTCCGCAAGGAGATGCGAGGAGGACGAAACAACCAGCGCTTGGAGCATACCAGCGCACCGCGCCGCTTTCTCTCCTCCCCCATTAACTAGATGGTTCTGCCCGGCCCCTCCCTTACCCCTCACACTCTCTATGACTATGGCATGGCTGCATGTGGCTGCCCTCCTCTTCACTCATCCTCCCCCTTTTTGCTTCTTCTTCTGTGCCGACCTTTCTCCCAAACAGGGCTGCCCATTGGCTGCACCGGACTCTGTCCAACTTCATACGCGAAGTTTTACCGCATTGGCACGCGAGTTGTCCGCGCTGAGAGCCACACGCACACACACACACTTACGCAAATCTACCTACACACTGACTTTCCACGACGGCACTCTCTCTGCTCAGGCTCCACCGATCGCAGGCCCCCGTGTGACAATTCACCACTAAAGAAGAAGAGGAGGGAGGACACAGACGTTTGTGTGGGTGTGCGTAAAAGCAATCCAACCGGAAAGAGAGATGCGGCGGCTCGCTGGGCGCCCTCTTCACGCAGTGCTGCCGATGGCAGTGGGGCGGTGTCAGTCGTCCCAGGAGCAGAACGCCACCACCCCAGCAAAAGAAGAGAAAGAGCACGCGGATGCGAAGGATGGGCGTGCAGGCGCGGGGGTGGGGGCGAACGCCGCGGCGACGCCCATGGACGATACGGGCAAGTCGTCTGAGGCACCCCACCCGGAGGTGTACCGGTTTCGTAGCGACGAGGTAATGGACGCCGTGAAAAAGCGAGATTTCAGTGCAGTCCAAACACACGCGACGAGGCTCGTGCAGAGCCAGTGGAAGGAGAGCTACAACGTGCCCGCCGCGTGCGTGGTTGTGTTCTGTGTGATGTGGTACTGGATTGCGTGGACGCGCCGCTCCATCCGCCGCAAAGCTGCAGCGACCGAGGCAGCGGTGCGACAGCAAACGGAGGAGATGGTGGAGATGGTGCGGAGCATGACACGAAAGTGGTCGGGCGATATGGCAAAGGCAAACCAGCAGATGCAGGGAATTATCGACAAGAACAGCGAGCTGACGCGCGACATCGATCGCATGACGACGGCCCTTCGCTCTTGCTCCATCCGTCCCACGCCAGCTTCCCCTACCACCCTGCTTTCTTCGACTCCGATGGCCAAGCGAACGGAAGCTGCAGCGGTGGGATCGCAGAACGAGCGAACAAACAGCGACGCACCTTCGGAGAAAGAGGAGACGTAAACAGGAACGACCGCTTGCGTAGCTCCTATGAAAGAGCCCCCTTTTCAGAAGGAGAGGAAGGGCTTAGTGAAGAGAAGGATGCGGTGGTGTTTGACTTGAAGGGAAAGAACAACTATATGCTTGCCTCGGGGAGAAATCCTTCGCCTACTAGCGAAGATGAAAAGCCTGCGTCGCCTGTGGTACTGTGCTTGTGCTCATCGAAGCTGGGAAAAAGGGAGCTCTGCAAACGTGCTGAGATGCGAAATACCTGCTAGGATGTTCCCTTCACAGAGGGTGTGGAGTAGGGCAGGAGGAGGAGCTAGGGTTTCTTCTTCGTCTGATCTTCCGCTCTGCTTTCGGCACGCGCGTCAGCGATGACTTCGTGTGTGGAGAGAATCGAAAGAAGGATGAGAACCTCTTTTTTGAAGGTGCGGTCGAGCTGCTGGGTCGCAGCACACAGGCAACTGAAACAAAATGGAATGCCTAGCACGGTTTTCGTCGTCCGTGTGAAGACGAGGTTATCTGTAGGTTTGCTAATGTGTCTCTCCCGTACTCGTTTGGTAGAGCTCCACGGTTGCCGCCACCCTCACTTGTTGAGAGGCACCGACGATACCCTCATCATGAGAGGAAACAGGGCTCAGCGAGGGAAGAATAGCAATGCGTCCCGGTCGAACGTTAACGCGGGGTGCGTGTAGAGAGGGAGGGAAATGCGCGTCCCCTCCTTCCCATTTTCCTCCATTCTCGTCCATCTTTCTCTCTCTGGGGAGCCGCCCGCCTCCCGTCATCCTTCGTATCGTCCCCACCCGCCCCCTTTTCTCCCCTTTCACCCCCGTTGGCGCGCACCAGTTTATGGCTGCTGCATTGCAGATCCCCTTCTTGGTCAACGAGGCAGTACGGGGAGGAGGAGGACGTACTCGAATGTCTCACTGTTTTCTCTCTTTCCTGCCGAAGTATCGCTGAGTACGAGGGAAAGGAGCGAGTGTGCGTGCGAGCGAAGGCTCAAACATCGTGAAGAAGCACTCTTGCATAAACCATTGGACACCAGGGCGTCGGGCGGCAGGACGTACGTCGCCCCCATGCACATCTCTCAACTCTTAATTTTATCCCCTCGAGGGGATAAGCTGGTGTTCAAGGATTACCGAGAAGACATCGCCCATGACACCTACGAGACATTCTTTCGCCAGTACAACTACTGGGACGCGCAGTTGAGCCAGGCTCCATGCGGCGACTGCCCTCCCTTCTTTGTCGTAAACGGTGTTCAGTACGCCTATGTCAAGCGGCGCCATCTTTTCTTCGTCTGCACCACTCGCTGCAACGCCTCGCCCAGCACATTGGCGGAGTTCCTGCTCCGTGTGGTGCAACTCTTGAAGGACTACCTCGGCGTTGTCTCCGAGGAGGGGGTGCGCAAGAACTTCACGCTCGTATATGAGCTGCTCGACGAAGTAGCCGACTTCGGTATTATCGAGGAGACGGAGACAGACCTCCTACGCCCGTTGATCAACAGTGAGGTTGTTCCCGTGTTGCCGTCGGAGAGGCTGCTGGAACGCCTCAGCCGAGCCGAATTGGGAGATAAGACAAAGCGTGGGGATGAGGCGGCGGTCTCCGTGCTAGCAGTGAACTTTGCGGAGAAGAATGAAATCTACGTGGACCTGCTGGAGCGCCTCAGCATAACCTTCAATGCTCGGGGGGAGATGCTGAAGACTTTGGTGGAGGGTGCGTTGGTGCTCAAAAGCTTTTTAGCAGGCACGCCAACTGTGGTGGTGGGGCTGTCCAACGAGATCGTGCTGCGCAGCGAGCATGGCGTGGGCCGCGCATCGCCGTTGTCCCGTGGGGGAGGTATTGTATTGGAAGGGATATCGTTCCACAGCGGTGTCGACACTTCGCAGTTCTCGCGCACACGGGAGGTGTCCCTGCGCCCTGGGGTCGGGGAAGTCACGGTGCTACGCTACCGTTGCCTCCACCCTGGTGTTGCACCGCCCTTCCGCCTCTCGCAGTCCCTCGAAGTACCGTCGGCTTGTCGTGGGGTGCTGACGATCCGCATTCGGGCTGAGTTCCCAGCCGAGGTTACTGCGCTTGCCGTTCGCGTTTGTGTGCCGTTGCCGATGACGACGGTTAGTGCTGCGGTAGACGTCCGTACGGAGGGTGCGAGCCACTCGAGTGAGTGGCGGGAGGCTGAGCGAGAACTTTGCTGGGTAGTGCCGAAGTTTTCTGGATCGATAGAACATCAGGCACACTTCCGCTTCACCACCACGAACGTCCTCACGCCGGCAATGCGGCGTGCCGTCGGGCCGGTGTCGGTATATTTTGAGGTGCCACAGTTCAACATGACCCGCATGCGTGTGACGTCATTGAGTATCGACGAACGTGGTACGGCAGCGAACCCCTCCAAGTGGATCCGCTGCATCACGCAGGCCAACGCGTACACGTTCCGCACCCATTGACAAGGGAGGTGTTGAGGCGGCCAGACACTGCGGCCTTCTTTAACGGCTACCATTCTTACGAGGCCGCTGCAAGGCCTCCGCCCTCCTCCCTGTGAGGGTGGCGTACTACGCACTAGAGCAGGACCAGGTCCTCTGCACACTCCCTGAAAGGCAGCGCACGCGTCGCAGTTCTTCTTGATTTGTTATCGCGTTCCCTCCGTTCGAGGAGGGAACTGGAGGGGGCGTTGTTGTAGGCTTTCTCATCGTTGTCGTCGTTGTTTAGAATGATTAGTGACGTTGGAGAGTTCGCTTCACTCTTCTTTTATTCTTCGCCTCGTTTTCCACCTGACATGTGCGGTACCGGTGCGCTCTATAGTGAGAGTAACCGCGTGGGTGGAACAGGGGAGGGCGAGATACAACTGTCACTGATGGCCCTGCTGGTTGGGCCTCACGATACCCACGTGATCCTCCTCCTCCTTCTATGATATATATATATATATATATGTATATAGTGCACTACTTTCCAGCTATCACCGTCGATTCACGTCTGCCCTTCGCTTCATCCTCTTCGTTCATCGTGCCCTCCCTTCTATGTTCCTTCTTTTCTGCCGAAGACACACCTTCTCATCTCTAGAGCCTCTCATCCACGGTGTTAAGGTGGTGCAACGTGCCTGCCTCCATCATTTCCGCTGGAGGTGTGTACGTCATTGTGTTCTCCCTCTGCTCTCTCTCTGTGTGTACGTGTTGGTTTCAGGGCGACGAACCTTTCTTCTCTTCCATCGCCCTCTGTTGCCCCCTTGTCCTTCTTCCACGATACCATCTACCACGCTGGTGTACCGACGGGTCGGCTTGTAGAGAGGGAGGTGAGACATAGCGATAGAGGAGGGTACGGTTTGTAGCAAGGACGGTGCGCGTCTGGCCGGTCATCTTTTTGGAAGAGGGGCGAAGGGAAGAGGGAGGAAAGTGAGGGTGGGGTAAGGAGACGGTCGATCTACCCCCTGAGGCAGCCCCTTCCCCACTCTCCCCCCCAGTTAAGGTGCAGCCACGCACCCTAAAATATATTCTCCATTTTATGTCCCCTATCAGCAGTAGATCGTATTTTATATTTGTATACGTCTACACTCTGGTGAGGCAATACATCGTCCCCTTATTTTATTGGCTCCTTCCCCTGCCGCCCCGCGGTACCCCCCCCCCCCTTTCCCCTTCTTTCTTCGGGATCTTCAATACACAAGAAGAGCGGGAATCCGTGGAGCGAAACGAAAGAGAGGGGCTCCGCAACGCCAAAGCAAAATGGAGCTCGACAGGCGAAAGCGGCCGATGCCACACCTGCAGCTGCCCTCCGATTACACATGCAGCCCCCTTTTTTTTGCAGCGCAGCCCCGTGCCACACCTGGGCGGGAGGCCAGCGTGGACGGTGCGGCAGAGCTTCCGTTTCGCGCCACCGGTGCGGTGCTGCCCACCTCCACGTATCTCCACCGCCCGCTGCACTTCAATGCATCCCCTGCAGCCACGACGCCGGTGCGTCACCGCCATGGCCGAGGCACCGATGAGACACGCGCAATTTTACGCTCCTCTCATGCAGCGTCTCCTCTTGCTTCAGCTGCACAGCCGCCCAGAAGGGCGAGCAGCAGCCATGCTCTACTGAGACTTGCACGAGCCACCCCGCTGGAGACATCAGAGAGCGGACATTCTCGAGAGGAAGACCAGTGCGTCGCAGATGAAAAGCCTGCGGCTGCTTTCAGCGCACGTCGTGTCGCGAGCACAGATTTGGAAACATCTGTTCAGCGGCCCACACGAGCGACGGAGATTCGTGTGGCGAACGTTCGCCACTGCATCGAGCAACGAGACGAGGCCGCACACAACATTTTCTTCCGACCAAAGGCCCCACCGCCACCGCATGCGGTGCCGCTCGCCACCTCTGGAAGACAGCAGCGCACCTCTTCAGCATCCACACTACGTGACAGCCTTCTCACCCCGACGCGTCGCAAGAGCAGCACAGCATCCCTTCGCACGCCGCGATCGACGAAGGCCGCAGAGCTTCGCCAGCGCTCCGCCGTCCAGCGACTGGAAGAAATGCTGAAGCCTCACCATGATGATGAGGATGCGCGGAGACGGGAAGTGGAGGCCATGGCGGGGCCCACCTCCGCCACAGTGGGGCTCTCGTCGCGGCCGATAACGCCGATATCGTCACACGCATCTTTGAGGATCCGGCAGACGTACACCCTGGTGGATCAAGAGACAATACTCGAGGCTTCCAGGGACCGTGAGACGCATTCAAACGATCGACGGCGGCCTACCGGCCGCTCACACAACAGCACACGTTCGGATACGGGACAACCGAACCGGAGTCTTGCTGGCACATCATCAGCAGGACAGGTTGAGAAGGGTAGCCGACGCGCCTCCAAGCACTCCCTCATTGATATTCAGGAGTGGATGGACGTGTATCAGCAGGCGAAGCAAAGTATCGGTGAGAAGACCGCCTCAACCACGCAATGCCCCCCCGACGCTCCAGCCCCGCTTCCCCGCTCTCACTTTTCTCCTCGGAGAGCGGGTTCGGATCGCGGCCGGTACCGGGCGCCGTCGATCCCGGCCCCAGTAAACGACAGAGCAGGCCAGTCGGTGCTTCCAGAAAGGAGCCTGCAGCGCAGCGTTGCGTCCGTGTCGAGTTCTCTGTCACATATGCAAGCCTCTCAGCGGATGACAGAGGCACTCCAGAGCGCGTTAGTGGAGGGCACTCAACAAGGCTGCCGCCAAACACGGCTTCGTCTTCGGCCCCGATCNTACGAGGGAGAAGCCTCCCGAGCCTCGACCCCCGCCTCGTCGAGCTCCGCTGCGGCACCGCCAAAGGAGAACCACGCGCGCGGTAGAGCGCCCTCTGCCGCTGATGATAATGCACCACCGCGAAAGGCTGCCGAGAATTCGTTGGTGCAACGCCGCGAGACGGATAATGGGGTGACCCGTTCCAAGAACTTTTCACAAGCTCAGAGTCCCACGCAGGCTGTCGCACCCCCGGATGGCAATACGGAGAGTCGGCGAGCTTCAGCCGAGAGGCTGTCGCGGCGCACCTCTTTCACTTCCTTCTCGACTACCGTCTCGATATGGTCCACTTCACGAGAGGAAGTTGCCGTCCGTCATCCTGGTGAGGAGCAGCTCTCTGCAAACCCCACAGTTCAGCATATCCCCGCAGGCACCGCTTACGAGGAAAGCTTACCAGAGGCGGCAATGTCACAGGAGCGAACGCCGCCAGGGCGAGCCACTCCGCCGTTTCCACACGCGCCGTTCACGGAGTTGCAGCCGCCGCCGAGTGAGAGCGCCGCCAGCCGGAATGGCAGCTCTGACAGCTCCTCTACGTCGAACGGGTTTGTGGTTACATTGCCTCCCGCTGCTGTTCCTAGCAACCGAGAAGTGACGGAGGCTCCTCAGCTCCTGGTGTGCACGTTATCGCCGATGGACGCACCCGGGCCTCGCCCTTGGGAAGCTGCCGTACGGCGCTCTCCCATGGGAGAGGAGGGCAACTGCGACAGCTCCGCGGATGCTATCGAGGGATCGCCCATGTCGCCGCCGCGGTGTGAAGGTTCCGCCGAGGAGCCGTTGCCGCCCGGTGTCTCTGCAACCTCACATCGAACGCCCGATGATACGGCGGCTTCTACCAACGCTACTTTTTGTGCAGTGCCTGTGGTTTCTTCTCCACCCTCTGCGGATGCGGTAGGAACTCTTTGTGGCGCGTCGGTGTACCATCTGGCCTCAGCATTCCCGGGGCTGCATGCAGATGCATCTGGCACCTGGATTACTCCAGAGGTTACGAGCGTAGACGCTATACCAAAGCTGGGATACGCAGACGTCAAAGGCGAAGGTGTTTGTGGCAACGAGCGTGCCGGGTCCCTCCCGGGCGCATCTTCTGTCTTGATAGAGCGAACTCGAGCGGCGTCCACGTCTCTTGTGTCGGTGGGACGGGGGAGTGCGGTGGAATCCATGCAGTCTTTCGTGTCGCTCCAGTCGTATCATGGCGATGTGGAGGAGATGCGCAGCCGTTGCTCAACGGACTCAAACTCGCTTCAACTTGAGTGTAAAACAACGTTAACTTCCGTGGATGTCACCGTAGATGTAGCGGATACACTTGTGAGTCGTTCCAGTGCTCCCGGTGCTGACAGAGCGCCCGCAACAAAGTACGCGGCCCCTTGGAGGGCAGGCTTGTGCACCGCCGCGGAGGAGGCTCCCTCGTCGGTGAAGAGGGAATCCGGCGAGGCAGTGACTCCAGATCGACGATCCAGCGAGAGGATCACTGCCGCCGGACTTACCGCCTCTCTGCGGCCGCGAACGTCGCAGGGATCGCAGAACGCCCATGGCGCTATTCCACTTGCCGTAGCCGCTCTCGAAGACGACGACATGCGCAACGAAACCGTCGTGGAGGCGTCGAATCTGACGATGAGTAGCCGTCGAAGTCTCACCACGTGGAGCCTTGGGGTTCCGCCCACCAACCACTCTCACGTTGCTGCAGCGCTTGAAGCTCGACGGAGGGCCGCACGTGCCAGTGCTGATGACCCGGATGCGACAGAGGTGCCTGTATTTCAACAGAGCCGCATGCGGTTGCACAGGGATGGCGGACGATACGCACCCGCTGCCGAGGCTCCACTGCCGACCTACCAGCCACGCATGGAGGGCCCCGTGTGGAAGGAAGGGTTGGACACCCTTCAGCTGCCGCACCTACAGGCCAGCACGGGTCGCGGAGCAGGGGAGATGATGGAGGTGTCGGCGGTGGATACGCCGGCCTCACCGAGCCCGCCGCCCGTCGCCGACCCAGCGCGGGAGGAGGCACATCCAGTACGAAACGCCATCGGCTTTCCCCAAAGGGCGGGCAAGGAAGAGACCCCTGACCTCGGCGCAACGGAGATGCGCGGTGACGCAGTGGCCGGAGGCCGCCCTGAATTCTCCGCTCCTTCGTGGTGTCCACTCGTGCAGCCCCTTCTCCAGCTGGAACCACCATCGAGCCATGGTGCTCCCTTCCGGACCCCCTACGAGACGAGTGGGCCGCTTCTCGACTCTGCGAACACGGCTAGTGCTCCTGCAGTTGCGCTACCGGCTGAGGGGAAGCCCCCGGAGCAAGACTCGCCAACCTGCGGTGTTGGCCACCCCGCTTGTTCGTCATCACTATTATTATCGTCAGAGGAGGTGGAAGAGGCGCTTTCGGGGAACGTCGAGGGAAGGCCATCGTCAGCGAGCAGGGCGCAGAGTATCTCGTCGCGAGTGGATGGCGTCATGAACTCCTCTGCTGGTGGAGGCTCGAACGTGAAAGTTGGCACAGTGCTGCCGCAGGCGCGAGTGGGGGAGGATGTCGAGCTCCTCCACACGACGGTGTTTTCTATTCCATTGGGTGACGCTGCAACAACGCAGAGGGAACGATCGTTACGGCCCGCAGTTGGGCAGTGTACCGCTGTGCCTCTACTGAAGGGTGGGAATGATGCGGGATCCTTCGTTGGTGGCGCTGGCGTTGAGGAGGCTGAAGCAGCGGCTCCCCCGTCAGACGGTGGGCGAGAGAGGGCCTACAGCGAGCAGCCGCAAGGTGTGCTTTCCCAGGAGCCAGACTGGGTAGAGGGACATCGTGATGTAACATGTGAAACCCACGCTTCATCGACGATGATGGCTTCTTACTCGGTTGAGCGGCTCGCTAATCTCCGTCTTACATCCCCTACTCCCACCCGCGTTGGTCTAGGCTCCTCAGATCGGGGCCCCAGCCCCAGCTCTGCTGTGCCGACGAGACGCGCATCGTCGCCGTCTCAGGCCTTTGCAGAGGCGGAGCACTCCCCACTAGCACGCCTGTACCTCGCACGCCGCTCTACAACCCGGCGCGATGGCTTCGATGATGCTGCGGACGCTGAGGAAAGTGATATAGAGCTTCCGCAAAGTCACGCACCCACCCCTCTTCATGCGCGGCTGTCACTGGTGAGAGGCAGAGCAAGCCTTTCATCGGAGCGGATGGAAGACCATCCCGCTATCACCCCACCAACTGATGGAGTGGCGGCCCCGGCGTCGTCTGTGCGAACGTTTTCGCGTACTGACACCTCTACGCGAAGTCTCTCTACGTCCGCCGTAGAATCCAGGTCTGTTGAATGGGAAAACAGTGCAGCCGATGCCGCCATCGAGCCTTTCAGCGGGGGCCTGAGAGGAGCAGTCGCGGATGTGCGATCGAGGCCGGTTCAAAACCCCGTTGGCGAACTTTCAGGGCCAGCACAGCTCGAGACGCATAGAGAATGCCTTTCACCACCGGCAGTCGATACCACCGGTGCGCTGGGCTCCTCTTCTTCATCGCCTCCACTGGAATCCGACTCGCCGCCAACCGCCTCGCCGGAGCAGCACATCACTGGCCCTCGCCCCGAGGGTCACTCTTCTCTTTCTGGAACTCTACCACGGTCAGATAATGCTGCGAATGGGAGAGCTCCCTTCGATAGGCGCGGCGATGTGCATGACCTCTTCTCTTCCTCCTCCAGCAGCCTCTCGCGTTCACCAGAGGCGACGAGCCAGTCTTTATCCCGATCGATGCCCAGAGCCGACGAGGTCGCAGGACCGGGAACTGGGGTGCTCACGGCAATGCGGGATAGTTACTTGATGCATTTTGATGAAAAGCCCCGGTGGAGGGATACTTCAGCTTTCAGTACTGCAGCGTCGACGATGACACCCAGTTCTACCACCACGGCTGCTACAGCGGCGGCCCCCAAGCCGTTCGTTCCCACCGCGGTGTTGCCCTCCGCCACCGTCACAGCTGCTTCATCGCCGTACCGCCCAAAGTCACCGGAGCTCCAAGGCGACGGTCTGCGATCTATGCCACCGGGGTCTGAGGTAAGAGCGTGGAGCGCGGGCACTGCAGGCGACCACAAACGCATCAGCGCGTCACCTGAGTTTCCAGGGCTTGGGGAGGCGGAGCTGGGCCCGGAGGGAGTGCGGCGACTCACCGAAGCTGCGCCTACGGTGCCGCTGACGTGACTCCGCTATGTCCATCAATACTTGTGAGGCGCTCATGCGACGCTCTTTCCCCCCTCCCCATCTTTTCTCGTCGCTGGTGCACTACTTATTTTTGTTGGACTCTTTTGGTAGCTTTGCCGCATCTGTGCGGTACAGCATTCTCCTTTTAGGTTGTTCCATGACGGTGCGTGCACAGTGGTGTTTGCGCGGGTCGAGAAGGGGGCGAACGAGGGATGCATGACGGCTGTGGCAGTCTGTCTCTCACACGCGCTGACACCTTTACGGCTACGCACGTGGATGGTCCGCACGCCATCCGAGGGGCAATGCGTCACGTGTGCCCTTTCGTATAGGTATGTGAAGGGAGGGGGGGAGCCGTGCTACTCGCGGCAAGGCCACGTCTCGGACGCTTGGCTGCCAGCGGTGCGCACCGCTCCTTCTTTCCCATCAGACTGACTTTCGCGTATTCTCTTTTCCCCCATTCGGCGTGACGGCTTCTCGCCCTTCGAGGACGTCGAAAGAAAAATGCGGTTCTTCGAGTCCTTTCAGCCGAGGGAGTTCTTCATCAATCTGCTACCGAACTGCCCGCCGCGCGTTACAGGTGGGGCGAGGGTTCCTGCTTCGAAAGCGCTTCGCCCTCGTTTCTGCACCCCCTCCCTTTTCTTATTGTGTGCACTGCCTTGGGCCCGTTCTCTTCACTGGCCATCCTCTCTCTCTCTCCGTATTCCTTACCCCTCCTCCTCCGCCTGCTCTGTATCGCACCGCCTCCTTCCCTATCGTACAGCTGCTGCGGACTGCATCGATCGAAGCCCCATCTCCCACCCACCCCCTCTACCCGTTTGATTTCGTTTTCCTTTCCACCATTTTCCTGTAGCGACAAGTCAACGGCGCTTCTTTTCCTTCTTCCCGCTCTCCACGCTGCTTCATACCCTCTTCGAGGGGGACGGCGGTATCGAAAGCGAGGAATACCACCGAGAGCGTAGTGTTGTGCCCCTCTTGGGTGCGCTAGAACGTAGGCGGGAGACACACGGAGAGAGGGAGAGGTCTGCCGTCTGGCCCAACTGTCTGAGGGCTCAGTCCACGGTGGCTTTCCTGAGCAGTCCCGTGCGTCGGCCGAAAATGTCACGCGTCGACAGCACTTCTGAGGTCCGCCCGGAGATTACCAACGATGAGGATGGGTGCGCCTGCAGGATGGTACGCTCTTCT
Source organism: Borovskyia barvae (assembly GCA_030849085.1). Classification (NCBI taxonomy): domain Eukaryota; phylum Euglenozoa; class Kinetoplastea; order Trypanosomatida; family Trypanosomatidae; genus Borovskyia; species Borovskyia barvae. Next base: position 5,786 of record JASAOM010000907.1, on the reverse strand, counting down.
GTGGACACGCCAGTCATCGTCGTCGACCCCATCGTGCCAAAATCGAAGGGCGCTGTAGAAAACGCCGACGTCACCGGGCGTGTTGGGGAATGGGCTGGGGCGGCGTTCTCCTCTCTCGCTGGGGTGGAAGGATGCGCCTGTGGGTGTGGCGCCGATGTCGTATCCCATTCATCTGCTCTCGTGTCGCAGCTAGGGAGCTCCAGCGGAACGGTTGGGTCCATCACCGTGGCAGAGGGGGATCCCAACTCGTTCTCTGCCGTGAGGGACAGCGATCCACCGCCTTGCACCAGTACGTGTTTCGACGGCGGGGTAGGGGCATCGTTGGCCATGCGAGGGAGGTTGGTGCGTCGTATGTGGACGACAGAAGTTACCCGCGAGAGTGCCCAGACTCACCCCGCTGCTGCTGCTGTGACCGTACTCTCGTGCTCTGCGCTGCAGTGTTCCTCGGTGGACCCACCTTCGTCGAGGCGTGCGTCGCATGCCTCCCAGACGGACAGCAACTTCAACTCGCAAGTGTTGGAGTTTCCGATAAAGAATGCGGAGAAAGCACGTGAGATGCGGGAGCTGCTCACCGTCTTCTCCGCGGCAACGCTAGCGCAGTACCGTCTTTTGAAGCGGAGTGTGGGGGAGCGTCTCCGCCGGCTCTACTACCAACGATGGCTGCGCCGAGTAGTATCGCAAAACGCAGTAACCTCTTTGCAGCGACAGTCTATGGATACACCAACCTCACCGATCGAGGCGGATACCCTCACCGCGGGGACAGACTTCGAGGATATGGAGTCCTTCCGCTGCTCAACATCAGTGGTTAGTCGTGAAGATGATTTCGATGGAGGAGCGACGGATGCTAGAGCAATGCAGCACCTGCGAACTTCTCTTTCTCACTCATTGCCTTGTTCGACGCCATCTCGCTCTGAGGGAGAGGAGGGTCACTTCCGTCGCCCCGCGGCGTCGGCAGGGGCGCTCTCGCCGCGGCACAGCGCACGGAACTCACCATCATCTCCATCTCCTTGTCTACCCAGCTCTTGGCCCTCCCCACCTCTCTGTCCCTCTCCCCCGCCCATGGAAGTTATTGGGGTGCGCACAACACCCTCAACGCTTGTGGACTATGGGCATCGCTCCGACTTACCGAAGCGAAAGGCACAGCCTCGCTCCGTCAGTCCGGCCTTGTCCCTTCCAGCGGTAGTACCATCTCCGCTGCGTATCGTTCGGGTCTAGCGGAAGAGAAAAGGCTCCATTTGTGTTAGTGGGGTGTATGGAAGAGAGGGGTGAGGGTGGGAAAGGGGGACTGGGAAGCGTTCCTTCTGCCTCTCTGAGGGCACTTTAGGTGAAGACGTGTGAGGAAGAGTAAAAGACAGAAGCTTCTCCTCTCTTCCCGTCTTCCTTTCTCTCTCGCTTGTATTGCCAATCCAGCACTGGTCACCCTGAAGGTGCGGGTGCCACTTTTATAGAGTCTGCAGCAGTATCATTCATAGTTGTGCGGTGATGCCGAGGAGCAATGCCGGTGTACCGCGACTGCTCCGACGCAGTTGCGGGTGGGGCGAGGGGAGGGAACCCACTGGACTTCTTCTCTCCTCCAAGCACTACAAGGCCACCTTTTGCGAATGGAATTCGCTCCTGGACATTGCGGCTTTCTCTTATGCCCTTTCAAGTGTGCTCATGATGGGAGAGGCGGCGGGACCCGTGGGGCTTGCTTCCTCCTCCCTCCCTCCCTCCTTCTCTTTCCTCTCTTATTTGCTCCCTTCCGTGTTGATGTGTCGAAGGGAGAGAGGAGAAAGAGGGAGAAAGGAGGAGGAGGAGGAGAGGTCTGCATTGCAGTCTACCTTCTCCATTTTCCTCTTTCCTGTTCTTTTTCCTTTCATGAGGTCTTTCATGTCACAGACGTGTTCATCGGCATCGCGGTTCGCAAAGGGCCACCCTGCCCGCGTGTGAGGTGCACCTCCTACGTAGGCTTTTTGTGAGTGTGTCGTGGCCGTGTCTCTCTCTCGTTTGCTTCCCCCCTTGTCTCTCCATCCTCTTTAGCCAAAGAAATCCAAACGTCTCCCACTCTGCCGCGTCTCGTAGTCTCCGATTGGCCCGCTCGGGTTGCCGGCGGTGTGCGACGATGCCTGACCACCCCTCGATTGTACCAGCACAGGAGAAGTCGTCGGATAACGTGCCACTAACAGTGCAGTGCGATGAGCTGCTGGGGCGCGTTCATGGAAGTTTAGAGAGCTACATTGTGCAGATGGAGGAGCGGGCTAGGCGCGCGGTGGCCCTTGCATCGGACGTGGCAAAGGAGAGCAGAGAGCGTGCGAAGGAATGTTTCGAGTATATTGAGCGGCTCGAACGGGAGATCGAAGAGCTGGAGCAACGGAAGCGGGCTTGCGCAGCTGAGGTGAAAGTGCTCGAAGAAGCGGCAGTGGCGACGCGAGAGCGCCTGGAAGAAGAGCTTAACGAGGTGCGCAGCACCCTCTCGGAAGCTCAACGGCGACTGGGAAAGGTGAGGCATGAGGAGGACTTCTTTGTGAAGCTGCGCGACGCGGAACGTGTCCGCTTCCACGAGGGGGAGGCCGAATGGAGGAGGTGTATCGCAGGCATGGTGGAGGGCTTTCAGCTCGCCGTGGCGACGCTGCTGGCGCAGTTCGAGGAACGGAAACGGTGGACAGACGACCCGTGCGCCGCGTGTGCTCAGCGTATTCACTCAAGGGATAGCGCGGAGGCAGGCGGGTGCAGTGCACAAGAGAGTGGCAGTTTAGTGGACAGAGAACAGGAGATTAGTGGGCCAGATATCTCAGCCAAGGGTGGGGCTGAGCGGGTGCCGTCTCTTCAAGAGGAGGACGGTGAAGGGGCGGGGAGTACGCTGGATGGGGCGGTGGGCGTACTGTGGCCTGTAGAGAAAATACCGGACCTCGGCACTAGAAGTGCTTCCGAGGATGGAGCCATCCTCTCTGCGGTGGCGTCGGGCGGTGCACAAGAACCTGTGTGGAAAGGAGAGGAGAGGCAAAGGCAAAAGACGGGGCATGCTGCTCAGCCTTTGCAGCTTGATTTGTGCCTAAAGGCGGCACACTCCACTTCCGAGGCGTGTACCGCATCTGTCTTAGGGCACCCCTCCGGCGATGCGAACCGCACCGTTGACGGGAGATGCCCTGGTGGGTGTGGGGGCGGTCCGCCGAACTCTGTCTGCGTTTCGCCAAAGGGCTTAAGATTGCACGTGAGGGAGGAAGGTCCCTCTTCAGCAGCGCCGTCACAGGTTCCTACGACGGTGCAACGTATCAGCGGCGCTGATCTGCATGGCCGCCCTACCGATGGTTCAGCAGAGAAACCCGCTGGCACCTCGATACCTTCAACGACTCTCTGTGAAACGCATACAGCGCTCACCTTTCCTGAACGAACCGTCATCCAGAGCATCTCGTGTACCTCAGAGGCGATCGCGATTGTGTCGACGCCTCGCACGTGACGGCTTGCATGTCGGCACTGGACACTCCTGTCCGCCATCTCCCTCTTGATCCGAGGTGCTGCGTTGGCAGAGGGGCTCCTCCTCATAACCTTTCGCTCGCTTTTTTTTGACTTCTCTCCGTAGAGGTGGAAGCGTGAGAGAGAGTGTGTGTCGGAGAGAGGAGTGTGCGCTTGTCAATAAGTGAGAGGATGGGGCAACTGTAGGCCCACCTGCGCATTCACCAAAATCAACAACAGCAGCGGCAGCATCATCCTCCACTCTCGACATGACGCCTGTAAGCAACAGGAGCTAACAGGAGGCGCTGATAGCTTCGGATGCACAACGTTTCTATTCGATGATATTGTGAAAGAAAAGAAAGAAGCCTTCGGGGTGTGCGGCTGCCCCCCCTCACTCTCTCTCCTCCTTCCGTGTGGGCATCGCCTTTCCTCTTGCTGCGTATCTCTGCCTCTGCGTTGCCCTTCTCGCCGCTTCCTCCTTTCTGGAAAGAGCGGGGTAGGGCGCAGGCCTGCTGCTGCCCCTCCCATCTCTCGTTTCCCGTTCTTCCCTTTGAGGGCCACCGATGCGGCAATCGAGCCGCCCCCCTGCAGCGTTGCAGCCGCAGGATTTTGCGGTCTGCCCAGCATGAAATGCAACGAATCTTTTGTTTGAGTAACTTAAGCTGCTCGCGATGTGGTAATGGTGGGAAGAATGAACAAGTTTGATGGAGGCGGCATCGCCCACTCCTCCATCCCTCTTTTCTCTTTTCACCTCACCCACTTCCGCTTCCCTATTTTTTGTGCCCCCCCCCCTTCCTCTCCACCTGCTCGATTTCTCCTCCTCTGATGATGCCTTGAAGAGAGGTGGATGGCGACTGCGTTTGTCTTCTCCATCTCATTTTTTTACGTCGCTGCCCCTTCCGGCTGGACTAGGTCAACCTTCCTCTTCTTCCGTCGTTCCATCTTCATTTGCCCTCCCCCCCCATCCTCCTCTTCATCTCTCCCTTCTCATCTCCTGTCGGTGGCCGTCACCGCCATCTGACCGACTTCTTCCCTTGCGCTTCCCAAGCATTCACGCCTCTGTGCTGGCCCACGTAGGAGGTCCAGCTGCATTCACCCCTCTCTATTTCCCTTTCGATTAGAACACAAGTGCATACATACATATATATATATATATATATACAGAGGTGCAACCTCACAACTCTTCTGCATTCACCCTCTCTTTTCATTCCTCTTTACTTTCTCATTCTACCTTTCTGGCGGCCCAGGTGAAGCGTTGGGACGCGTGCTGGCGGTTTTCTCGGCATTCGTTACGGCAAAGTCTACGTTTTTCGGGGGAAGCTGCGACGTGGACATCACGTGGCCCTCCCCCCTCTTTCTGTATCTTTCTCTCACTTCCTTTATCCATATCTGGCAGGTTACCCTCTTCAGGGGAAGCTCAGTGCCACGCGCACGGCTCCCCCCAGATTTGCTATATTTTGGAGATACGTGCAGGCGTATTACTCCTCCCCTTTATATATATACATAGTTGTGTATCGGAGTTGGGATTTTGGCGGCCGTTGTCGATGTTGATGGAGGTCATTTCCCGTCTCCATCCCCGTCCCTCTCCCTCTTCCGCTCTGTCTGATTCGTCTCGTTGGTTCACTTTTTTTTTAGCTTCCCGCTGTCGTGGTGCATCTCCCGAGGGGGTGGGGGGCAAGAGGAGAGGAGGAGCGCTTCTGTCGAATAGTGTGTGAGATCGAGCGACACATGGGCTGCTAGCTTTAATGGGCAATGGAAATCCCTGAAACTGCTGTCCAGTTGTGCTGCTTTCGCTTTATATCGCTAACTTGTCTGCACGACTGCACCGGTCTTCCATAGCGGCAACTCCCTTCATTCCTCCCTCCTTCATATCCCTGAGGAAGTGCTCGAGATACAAATACCATCCACTGCAATTTTCATTTGTCCTTCTCTGTCAAGTCTTCCCATCTTCGTCCCTATGCTGGCCTATCAGATCCGCAGGATCGAGACCGGCGCGTATGTCTACCCCGCTGAGGAGGGGGTGGAGGAGGCCGTGTCGGTGTCACGCGATCGGCGTATCACGCTGCATTGTGCGGGGGACATCGACACGGAGCCGTTCCCATTCGATGAGGTCGTCTACGCCCCCTTCCTGCCCTCCCTTTACGCACTCTCTCTCGCTGCGGGCATCAAGGCGCAGTTCAGCAGTGCCGTTCAGCACCCAACTGCAAACTTCCGTGATGTGCGACGCTACGCGACGCTCGTACAAGGCGACCCTCTCGCGCACGCCACGGATGCCTTTCACGACATTGTACACCTAGCTCGTAAGGATATGAATTGCCTCATCCGCAGCGCAGATTTCCCGAGCAGCGCCGAGT
>JASAOM010000906.1:0-24634 GCA_030849085.1 Borovskyia barvae | reverse complement strand
CTGTTCCGTAGGAATTAAAGCGTGGGTGCATGAGTAGAGACCCGGTCCGTTAAACTGCACGCGGAAAAAAAAAAAAAAAAAAAAAAAAAAAACACGGCAAAGCACACATAGCGCCGTGACAGTCTTCCGCGCCGAGGCAAGGGCTGCGGGAAAAGCGCCTGGCAACCAGAATCGGGCAATAAGCCTCGCGCCGCCGAACGCGAGGCCGGGCCCGTCGCAACGAATGTTTACGTGGGCAGCCGCTGTCGTAACGTTCCTGATTGCTTTTTCTTGAACATGCCGCTTCCTTCACCGTTCGGCATTCCACTTGCCTCTCTCTTCTCTTCGAGCTGAATACCCATACAGGGACATCCATGCGGAGGGTGGTGGCGCTTGTAGGTTTGTTTGGTGGCGATCTAACAGGGGGGGGTTTTGGGGTTTCTCTGCTCCGATGAAACGGGGGGGGGGGTTGCAGTGGGCCTTTTTCGCTCGGTGGTTTGTATTGTCTAAAAGGATTGAGGTACTTGTATACTTGTTCGGGCTCATCCCCTCGCGCGGGGTGGGTGGGGGTGGGGTTTCTCGTCATGCAGGGGGCGGGTGTTTTCTGGCTAGGGCTTTGCGGTTCCTCTGGATTCCGTTTCATGGGGCGGGGGCGGGCGTGTCTGCTGCGGGTGGTTTGATTCTCCCTAACGTTGCTCGCTCTCCAAAATGCTCCGGTTGTCTGTTTGCAAGGGGTGGTTGTGAACGCGGGCCCCCGCCGGCGACACGCCCCCGAAGGGCCCCCAGCGATCGGAGATACCGAGCCCCCAAATAGTGGTGGCTGCGGGGCGGTTTCCGAAGATATCTCCTGTGAATTCAGATATCCATGGCTAGGCCGTGCTTCCTTTCCTGAAGTTGAGAGCCTAGGTGGTGCGTAGGGGAGGCTCGTTGGAGTAAGGGGGGGGGGCGGAGCAGAGCCCGCAAGTGCTGCTCAGCCGATACTTTTTTATTTTCGTGTTGTGCCTCGTTCTTGTCCTCAATTTCGGATGTCCTTACTGTTAGCAATGGGCTGTACTGCCTCTTAGTCTTCCGCCGCGACGCGCTACAAGAAGAAGGCCTAGGCTGCCGCACAATGCAAGCTCGCCTGGGAAAAGATCTGTCAAGAACTCTCTCAAATGAAGACACATGAGGAAAAGCAACGCCGCATCCATCTCTTCAAGAAATTCGATAGAGATGGCTCTGGCCACCTCACGTTGGAGGAGGCTGACAGTGGCTGCATTGAGACCCTTCACCTTGTGGGATGCGCTCTTCACGGCGTCGTGTTGGTGCGTTGTGAATTCACCAGGGTGAAGGCGCTGTGACCTCATGGTGGCGAGCACCACGGTAGTGCCGAGTACGTGGGATCCCTTATATTCTGCCCAACAACAAGCTAGATATACTACTTCAAACTGACCGCGGTGTTCGACGAGATCGGCATCTCGTGCGACACGTTGATGGACGAGAGGAAATTTATAGCATTTAAACGTATTGAAGAAAAGTGATTTATGAAAGACGAAGTTACATTCGCAGCATTTGCAAAAGATGACGCCTGCGGCTCTGGTGGAGCGGCGTTCAAAAGATATGTTGTGTGAAAAGCCTAAAAAAATAACGCTGATCGACGACATGTTTTAAATTTCAAACCCTCAAGACAAAGATTAATCAACAGTATTTTCTAAAGGTGAAATTATTTTTTAATGGTCGTTGTCGCTGTACTGATGTGTCATAGTTCCGACAAGCGTGTTACTGGCAATGCGCTTTTTTTTTTCAACGGTGCTCTTTGTAAGTTAGCGCAGCTTCTCAGCACTCATAATTTTATTTTTGAAGATTCGACGTTTCGCTGTAGAGGCGCGGGTTCGGTGAATTTCTGGACAACTACTATACACTTTGTAAGGGAGTGGTGCCCATCACAACCGCTGGACCATGAGGTCTGGGGAATAAGATGCTGGTGAATCTTTCTTCTTTGGTCTGGGATCACCGTTCAAGCTGGCCAACTGGAGCTGTATTATTTGACATTTGTGAAAGTGCGGGACATGCCGTCGCATACATCGGCAATTTCTTATTCGGTATATAAATTGCTCACAGGCAGTTTTGGAGATCTGCTTTCCTATCTTCAAATTAGGTAAATAATATCGAAAGTATTTTTCCCCCATTAAATCCAAAGAGTGCTGAAGCGCGCGCGTTACATCAAGGTGTAATAGTGATTCTCGTCATGATGATTATTTCTAGCTGATGGGCACCTATGCTTCTAAGGGGCAGTATCCGATGCGATCAAGTTTAGTAATTCTGAAATTATTAGATCCGATGATGTGCTTTAGCTGCTGTGCTTGGCACAACTTATCAGTAGCTCTACAATCATTGAATTGCTACATTTTCGACTCATTTCATCTGCGGTAAATTATTGCAACGTATGCTACATCACCATTTCTCCATCTTTTTAACTCTTCAATAAATTGATTTGTATTTCACTCAGAACGCTCAGCCGTACTACGCTATTATTCCATTTATCACTTTCCCCGCAAAAAGCCAATCAAAAAAATGGGCTGCACTTCCTCGAAGTCTTCCGCCGCGGCGCACGACAAGAAGGAGGGCAAGACTGCCGCACAGCGCAAGGTCGCGTGGGAAAAGATCCGTCAGGAACTCCCTCGCAAGAAGACACATGAGGAAAAGAAGCGCCGCATCGAGCTCTTCAAGAAGTTCGATAAGGATGGCTCTGGCCACCTCACGCTGGAGGAGGCCTACAAGGGCTGCATCGAGATTCTTCACCTTGATGAGTTCACCACGCACCTACACGACATCGTGAAGCGCGCATTCCACAAGGCGCAGGCGCTGGGACCTCATGGTGGCGAGCACCACGGTAGTGCCGAGCACGTGGAATTCCTTGAGTTCCGCTTGATGCTTTGCTACATCTACGACTACTTTGAACTGACCGTGATGTTCGACGAGATCGATACGTCGGGCAATATGCTGATCGACAAGAAGGAGTTTGAGGCCGCTGTTCCGAAGCTGGCTGAGTGGGGCGTGAAAATTAAGGATCCGGCTGCCACGTTCAAGGAGATCGACGGGAACGGCTCTGGTCAGATGACGTTCGACGAGTTCGCCTCGTGGGCTGCTGCGCACAAGCTTGAAGTCGAAGGTGATCCGGACCAGATTGAGTAAGGAGGTTCTTTCACTAACGTTTCATGAGGTGGTTTGTGATAAATCTCATGTTTATATACACAAAATTTTTTGTCTGTATGAAAGGAGACGTTTTTCTTCACTTATTTTTATGTATACCCAGACATGCGACTGCCCTACCATCAATTTGGGTTTTCCATCTGAGTGCAACTATCATAACGGAAAATGACCAGTTTTTGTATTTATTTTCACTTTTCCTTCTCCCTCGATTTCCTACATTCGCCTTTTAAGTTTATGTTATTTTTACTGGTGAAAGGTCAAATGAGCTCTCTGCCGTAAGATACATCCGCAGTGAAATACTTCACTGCCACTGTATTTTTCGAGCCGTAGGTCTAACCAAAGTATGTCAACTCAATTCTATTTTTGAAATCTGGCAAAGGACAAAAAACGAGAGGAATTATTGAAGATTGTATTGCTTCGAAAAACATTATGTCGATTCACGGTGTCGAATTTCAGCGTTCGTCTCTACAATTGAATCCACTTGTGGTGTTTATCGGCGTGTCTCATGTCGCTGCATGCTTCTCGTCAGTATGTAACAGCTTTCCTAAACGCTTCAACTATAGAAGCTTCTGCTTCTGCTTTCAAATAGCATGCTTCGACTCTCCATTAATGCATCTTCATTTCACAATCTCATGACAACTCTAAACTTTTGTGCCTTATTCCTTAGAAGTGCCGCGATTAGTACGCTTGAATTTCCCATCTCAGCAAATGGAGTTTTCAGCTGTCCCAGGCATACATTATTGATAGACCGAAGAAGTGGATCAGTGCAACCGCCGCGCGCAAGATCGTCTGGGAAAAGATCTGTCAAGAACTCTCTCAAATGAAGACACATGAGGAAAAGCAACGCCGCATCGATCTCTTCAAGAAATTCGATAGAGATGGCTCTGGCCACCTCACGCTGGAGGAGGCTGACAGTGGCTGCATTGAGACCCTTCACCTTGTGGGATGCGCTCTTCACGGCGTCGTGTTGGTGCGTTGTGAATTCACCAGGGTGAAGGCGCTGTGACCTCATGGTGGCGAGCACCACGGTAGTGCCGAGTACGTGGGATCCCTTATATTCTGCCCAACAACAAGCTAGATATACTACTTCAAACTGACCGCGGTGTTCGACGAGATCGGCATCTCGTGCGACACGTTGATGAACGAGAGGAAATTTATAGCATTTAAACGTATTGAAGAAAAGTGATTTCTGAAAGACGAAGTTACATTCGCAGCATTTGCAAAAGATGACGCCTGCGGCTCTGATGGAGCGGCGTTCAACAGATTTGCAGCGTGTGCGGAAGGACGCAGACGGACGGCCGATAGTAATGCAGGAAGCATCGAAAATGTAATTTTTTATTTTAGGTTGAGAACCTTGTTCTGCGATTCTGGCAGTGAAGAATGGGGGCTATTTATTTGTTGTGTTTCATTCACCTGCCAAACCAAAACCATCAACAACTGCTCTGGCTCTTCGCGTTGCTCTTTTTTTTTCTTGGTTTAATAACTTCATTAGGTAGCTTTTTTTCGTTCGTTTCCGGGAAGATGATTCCGTCAATGACACGTGGTGACGCTGTGTGACGGCGAGTACGGGTTTTGGACTTGCAGTGGTCTGCAATTTGTTTCATCAATTGTTTTTTTCCTACCTCTTCTCCCATAACACGCGGTATGCCGTGTCTTTTATTGTGAGATGATGGCTTATCGGTGGATAATTTTGGATAGTGTAACTCGTCTTCTTTCCGGTTGAAGTTACCTTTGTTCTTCAGCGTTTTGCTCACGCCAGTGAAGACTGGCTCATTAGCTCTGAGGTACCATACCAAGTTTTCGATGAAATATTTTTCTGCATTTTCCCGCAGCTTTTTTCTCACTTTTCCAATTTAATTTGCGCTGCTGCTGTTCTTCTATGCTATGTCTGCTATTCTTGTTAGGTTGAAATTGTAAAAACTCAAAGTTTGAGGAAAGTGGCGATAGAAAAAGACCTTTTCTGGAAGGACTTTTACGAGAACACGATGCTCCGGGGAGTTCTTGATATGCCTACTGACGCTGTACCCTAGTTTTGCTGGTGCCCGCGACACGAATCTGAAGATACGAGTAAGGGCTTCCTAGGAGTACTTCCCGCGTGCTGAATCAACGAAGAAAAAAGGTGCTGAGGCATTCCGAGTGACTGTTGCATTCCCCACACATGGATTTGAAGGTGCATTAATTGGACTGCGGTAGGTTTCCTCCTTTCACTTCCTTTAAACTGTTAAACCTTCCCGCTCGCACTGAAACTTAGCCCGCTCCCTAAGTGCTGGGCCTTGTTTTCACGTCACAGTATCTTTCTCCTTTGCGTTGGGCATTTTACCGGGACGGTTTCGCATACTGTGTTCCGTCTTCAACGCGTGGGAAACACAGTAAGTCACATTGCAACTTTGTAAGGACACATCCTATCAGGTAGGCTCAATAGCATCAGGTATGGGATGCGCGTCTTCTTCACTGCCGTTCCGCGACGTGTATACGGACCTCCAACGGTATTGGAGCATAGAACCGCAGTCATACGGACTGCTGGATGCGAACGGCGTTCGGAGTCGATCACGCCTCTTTGCATCTTGCGCATCCGTGCCAGCACGACATGCATCAAAAAAACTCCGACTACGTAACGACCGTTTTTTCGTTTGTGATCCACTCTTTACTGAACAAGATTCTCTTGCCAAACTAGCACTGTTTTCTGGGAGCGCTCCTAGAGCGGGGCGGCATCCTTACAACTTCGTGCTTTTTACTCGATTAGCGACATCAGTATCCAGTGAACATCTTTTGGACTCTCCAAAAGACAAGCCCAGTATCGAAAATAGTGATTGTCTCGTCGCAAGATGGGACTTTCGGCTTTGGATGCTGGCTTGCTGTGAGTTCTATCATGTGCTGGCAATTTTGCAGGAACAAAAGGCGCTACCTGCGGCGACAAAGAAGTTCATGAAATTACTCGTAAGTTACTCGAAGAAGTTGAACCTTTTCCAACAGGGGAATGAGGATGGTGGACTGCAATCGACCAAGGTGGAGCTCGTGTGGCAAAAGGGTGCAGCTACACAGCTGACTTCTTCTACGTTGACTCCATCGGTATTGGAGCAGTTGCGCATTCAAATGCCTTCTCTTTTCGCTTGCATTGCCAATGAAGCAGATTCACGCGCAATCTCTGATGAGGCATCATCCACGGCATCTAATTTTATTTCTGCCGCGAGGAAGTACGAAAAGCGTGTGCTTTCCGCTCTCGAGCGGCGCGGTATCAACCCGCTAGCTTCTTCAGATTCGGCTGCCGCATCAACCTCTGTGTCACTGTTGGTGTTTGCCGAATGGGCTGCACTGCACTACGCATTGTCATTTTGTGGCGAGGAAGAAGACTTGGCGTCATATGGAGTAATTTTGGAGTCATCCTCACCCCCGCGTATGTCACCGCTTCCGCCAACGCCTTTACCATCGTCTTTACCATCGCCTTCGCTGTCCCCGATGCTGCCTCAGAATGATCCTCGTCAACTATGGCGCGTGGTTTTGGTGGAACTCAGAGCTGTGGAGCGCGAAATCGCAAAGCTCGAACAGGCGGGTGACCGCAGCGAGGTTTACGAATCACTAAGTGCTGAGAGGGAGATGCTGAGGAAGGAGTTGGATGCATTCGTGGCACAGTGGCTGGGTGGCCGCGAGGTGCGGAGCGCTGAGGACTTTGCAAAGGTGACCTGGGGACTACTTGAAACTGAGAACTTACTACCGAACGAGGCGGTACACCAAGTTCTTGCTCGCAAAGCATTCGATGCTTCAGTAGGAGCCTCTGGCGTGTTAGAATTCACCCCAGAAGTGTGCCGATGTTTAGGGTGCTATGTTGCGCTGCTTGACCTCTACTGCGACGTACGGGCAAGTCAAGAGGAGCTTTCGAATCGAGAATGCCTGAATGGCGTGGCACCTTCGGTGAGACGCATCGATGGTGAGGTTCTCCGTAAAGCCTTTGCATCGGCTCAGTCACGATTTGACATGTGTCCGGATAGCGTGGCTCCCGAAACCGGCAGCCAGTTTCCCCTCACGCGCTCGTTGGCGATGGATGTTTTGCAACAGCTGTTCGATTTGGTAAGCGAGGATGACGCTGGTGGCGAAGTTGATGATGTCGACTATGTTGCAGAGAGCACACTGGCAGTGCATAGGAAGACACACAGAAATGCGACAGAACACCCATATCGCCCGATTGAGGAGCTGCGTGAAGCTATCGGCGTGGCGGTCAAAAAGCAGCAGGATGCTTTCGCAGCCAAGTTTCTCCAGTGCTTAGATGCGCTCTGTGAAGGTACGTCTTCCATCTGCAATGCCCAACTTGCATCGAAGGCGATCGAAACGACGTCACAGCTGTCGGACTACACCAGCTACAGCTCAGATATCGCGAAACTGGTATGCCGGTACGTCTCGGTCAGGCCCCACAGCTGGTCCGACTTCGCTGGCGATGGTGGCGCGGTGACTTCTGCGGCGATTCGCGAGTGGTATCACAGGCTGCGATCGGAGTCTCTCGATTATCTTTCCCTTATCGAGAATCCGTATCAAATTGATATTTTCGTACGCACACTCTTCTGCTTCGCTGCTGGGTATCGTGGCTTCGAGGAAATTGTGTGGAAGTCGCAGTCTCTCGGTTCTGAGATGGACTCATCAACTAGTGTGTCACTCTCAGAGGCAACGAGATCAGACTTCATTTCCGCTGTCAAAGTCATCTGTGGGAAACTCGCGTGCTCCGCGGAGGTTTTGCTGCACGATGCAGCGAAGCTGTTGAACTTGGAGTGCGGGGTGCAGTCTTCTGTGACTCGTCGTGCAAGTTCTGCTTTCACATTGGAAGACTCTTTTACGGTTTTCCACCGCGCCTTTCTTGCATCGAGGACAGATGAAAAATCTACCAGCAACGCAGTGGGGGAACTCGATGAGAAGTGTACAGTGCCGCTGATAAGTATTCTACAAGTTATTTTCGTCATGGCGCACAACTACACAAGAGTTCGTGGCAGTGCTTATTGGCAAGTCACTCACGATTCGCAAGGCGAGCTCGAGCTATCCTTTTCAAGGATCGAGGAGGCTAGCGACGGCAACTTACCGAGATGGAAGGGCGAACAGGCTTTGCTAGCTCTGGCGCGCGCGATGCCGCTGCGTTCTTTTGCAAGATGTCATCGGCTTTTTGCTCAACTTACAGATTGCCACTGGCGAAACACTACTAGCGTGGTGGAAGGGGGAGGCATTAGCGCTGCTTTTCTGCATATGTTCTATGAGCACTTCCGGCCCTACTTTAAGCGCCTGGGTGTGGAAGAGAAGGATGCCGCAGAAGCTGGCACCCTCGCCCTCGAATGCGTCATGAATCGCTGCAGCTGCAACAACCGCGATGACAGCGCGCTAGGCATCACTTGCCGTGGCTTTAGCTCTTTCTTACAGTTTATTCTCGGCTACTGGATGACAAAAACTGCATTCGAATCAGTGGTGCAGCCGCTCTCGGAGGCAAACAATATGAGCTGCGAAGACCCTGGAGAGATTCTCCTATCCGAGCACGACCTTCTTCGGTTGCTAGATTGTTTTGGTCGCTTTACTCATGGTGGCAAAGCCGCGGTTCCCACTGTGAAAGATGCGCACCTTTGGCTGCAGTCCAACATCGCTGATAGCACATTTGGGGGCTTCATCTCCTTACCAAACGCTCACCTCTGGTACGGCTTCTACCGTGCAGAGCATTACTCCAGAGAGTGCTTGTACGACTGGTGGATTGGTACTTTCGCCCAGCGTATTCCGTATACGGTCTCATCACAGCACCGTCTGGAGAGGCAGAGTACAATGCGGAGGATTCTTCGTGTTAAACAGCACCGTGAAAATTTGCCCGAATCTTTCGCTGTGGAGGCACTGGAGGATGAGGATGGTTACTTACCAACCGAGATTATCTCCGCCGTACTAGAGGAACGGTGGAGTATGGACGACCTCACAAAGCGCGTTTTTACTAAGGATGAAGACTCGGTCACGACAGACTCGTTGCATGCTGTTGCCAGCTCTTCGGAGGGCACCGCACCGGCGCCAGTTGTGCCGGCATGGCTTAGCACCTGTATTGGCAAGTGCAATTCAGTGCTCTATCGCTCAGACCTTGCCTCGCGCGAGGTGCATCATAGTGACTTTCGCTTCCTACTGGAATATGTTCACCACTTCGTATCGGCGTACATCAGCCTGTACTACGCCACTGTATTACTGGATGCCTTGTCGTTTAGCGAAAGTGCCGATGGCTGCCTCGTCCACATTCCCAAACCCGCGCATGAGAATCAAGCGAAGCTGAAGGAGTTGTTCTCACAGAATCTGCTTCCTCTTACTACTCCCTCGCCAGCTGTTTTCGCCGACTTCACCAGCGCTCTCGCCAGCGTCGCATCAGAGACGTTTCAAAGCATGCGGTCGACCGGCGAGGTTCTCGAAACGACGTGTCGGCGCGGCGCACACAACATCGCCAGCATTTTAGTCAGTCGCACTCACTTCATCTCGTGCCGTGCCCGGCAGGCCTACCTCGATGAAATGGAAGCGCAGGATCTGCGAGAAATCTTCACCTCACAGGATTCCTTCTTCGGAGCAATGGGTAGTTACGTCGCCTCTGTCAAGTTCTCCTACTGGAAAAGACTGCGTTTACTTCTCCCGTTCGGACCCTCGTTGCGACACCGTCAGCGGCGGCGCGAGCTCTTCACGCGAATGGATCACCGCCAGCGCGGATACCTGACCATGAACGACATCGCACGAGGGTTGACGGATATGGTGCAGCTGCAAACTTTCCGATCCGATTTTACACCTGCGCTGCTGCGTGCGTTTAGAGCAACAAAAGATGTCGCAGGTGAAAATAAGAATATAGTATATGTGACACGCCATACCGAGGAGCAGGTGCTGATGCCGTGGGAGCTGGACGCGTTCCTCACCTACCTCTACCGCTACCTCGAGCTGTATTTCATGTTCGATGTGCTGACATGCGGCGGCCACGTTCACCCCGAAACGCTTCACGTGGTGCAGAAACAGCAACAGTACGACGTGGACTCTGATAGGGAGCCCGCAGACGGATTCATCGTCGGGGAAGAGGAAGGGACTGGCGAGGCTTCGATTTCAGCTGCAACGGCGGACACCAGGTGCCCGTCGGAAAGTAGTATTGCTGTATCATGCCCACGTGGTGCTGCTCTCTCTCTCTACAAGGCGTCTCTGCGCCACTACCAACTCGTCCTGGATGCTTCACCCATGAAGAAGGAGGTGTCATTGGAGCAGTTCCAGATTGCACAGCCGCTTTTCCGTCGATGGGGATCTCACGTTGAAGATACACTCGAGGTGTTTCAGCAACTTAGCCGTCCGCATGATGAGACAGGGAAAATTTTCTTCGACGCTTTCGCCATCTGGGCGTCCGAGCGTGATCTTCGACCGGAGGGCTACGGTTACGGCTATGATGACGCTGCCGATGCTTTGGCCTCTATGGAGGAAGAATACGCTGCAGAGTAGACTTTGACCCCCTCCTTCCCCCGATTCAGCCGGTTAAGTTCCTCCATTCGCTTCTCACAGTGGACGCCGAGTGTACAGCCATCTCATTCAACCGATTCGCCGTTTCTCTCGGCAGTTTTCGCATGTAAAATATGTTGGCTAAATCACTACAATTCGCTTCAACCTTAGAAAAAATACTTCCCACAGGATGGTGGTGGTACTGCTGTGCACCCGTTAATTGCTTTAGGGTCTTCCTGAAATGTGGTTTTGTTTGATGACAGCACCGATGCTTTTTTCATGCGCCGCTGCACCCGTCACTAGTCACTTGGAGAACTGTTGAAATTGTACAAAATGGCGACAAGAAAAGTCGGACTGGAATGGAGGAGGAATGGGCCGCGTATGCTTCGCTGCTGATCATCTATGCACCGAGTGATGTAAGAAGAGAATCGACGTTATGCATTGGAAGTTGGCTAAAGTGCGCTTACCACCAAACACTGCGTGCCGAAGTTCTCTCAATGGTTCCAACGATGGCGAGGCGAAGCTCCACCGATGCATGACGGTTGTTCCTACCTAGAGTGAATCACGATCGCCTGCTGCTTAGTGTATTCTTCCCTGTCAGCTGCAATCAATTCGTCTCCGTCGATGACTCACTCTCTCACTTTTTTTGTCTCCTTTGAGCCACTACTGCAAACATAAACTTATATGCACGTATACACAAACACATCTATCTTTCCATCTACATTTTATCTTTAGGTGCATACGCCCTTTCGATTTCCCGGAGCGGCACCCGTAACGACCGGTGTCCCCCCCCCCCCCCCCCCACCGCGCCGCTCCAACTTTTTTTTTTCTGGTGGCTGCCGCGCCTTCGAGGCAGTACAGCCATGTCGCAAGACCTCTCATTGCAAAGCATGCCCCCTTTTGGCACATCCGACAAGAGCCACATTGGCCTCTCTTCTTCCGCGGCATATCAACGAAGCCCTTCTCTTGCTGCTTTAGGTACCTCGTGCTTTTTTCGGCGGGTTGCGAATAACTCCACCCCACCTTACGAAAATCCCTTGATGCTATCTTCTTCGGAAACGCAGCGGTGCGCCGGTGGTGCCCCCAACCGAAAGTGCGTGTCAGCTGGTTGCTCTCGGCCCACAACTTGGCAGTTTCAGGAAGTGCAGCAAAGAACAGCGTCGACGAAGACAGCAGATATGGCCATCTCGAGACTGCTGGTAGAGGAGCAAGTTCTGCGTTGGAAATTGCGCTGCAGGGAACAAGAGCGGCGAGTAGAGCTGGCCTTAATCAGACCTCGATGCCCCTGTTCTTCTGGCGGGCCCGCTGCTACTGCATCGTTCTCACTTAAGGGGAAAACTGCGATTTCTCATCGCTGCGAATGTGGGTCAACAGTGGCGGCGTCACTGCTGTTGGAGTCTGCTGACCCAATGTCCAACAGTGCGCACGCGTGCTGTGCTGGCAGGAAGAAGGCCGTGAGGAAAATGCGACGATCAGCCAGACACTTTCAGAGTGTTGCGCAGGAGGCGTCCCCGAGCCAGTCTGCGTCGGTTGATGCCGCAGCTCCTTCCTTTGTGCGGGATAGCGAGCTGCTTCGCGCGCTCCAGATGGCCGAGGCGCGTATAAGGGAACTGGAAGGGAAAGCCTTACAGAATTTACCAGGCAACGCGTCCCAGCTATTCTCATCTAGAAAAACACAAAGTGCGACTACTGCCACTTCACTGACGAGCGTGCAGAGCGGACATGAGCAACGTCGGATCCTTTCTACGAAGCCTTATACACATGTCTTTGAAAGCCTCACGGTGCTATAAATCCTCTTTCTCTTGTGACGGACGGCGACTGTAGGCGCTTCACTTTGGTTTCCACCCCTTCCTTTGCCGAAAGGCCTGCTTATTGACGGAATGGAGATGTGATGGGTGAGGGGGACAGGGCTAATGGTTCTCAAAGTCACTGGGATTAGCCCAACGCATGTTCAGCTACTCATTACGTTTCTTCTCTCCCACATTTTTGCACACGTGCCTTCCTTTCCGCGTCATTTCACCACACCATATGGTTCTTCGGTGATATGCCCCTCTCCGATCGACAGGTTTCACGCGAAAGAGAGGAGAAAAGGGACGGGACAAAGATCACATCCCCATAGGTGCACACGTGCACACAACCAGCTTGATAATTTCAGAAGGGAGGGGCGGATGACGATACCCCAGAGAACGAAACGAGCCCGAAGCGTGGCGATGACTCGACTTCCTCCTGCTATAACCGTCGTGCGCATGGATGGAAGGGGGGGGGCGGAGAGGTGGAGGGATGGGTAGGAGGAGGAAGGAAAGCAACTGGTGCACGCTAATGCAAGACAGAATGTCCATCACTCAAAAGTACGTATATGCTGTTTTAGTTTAGGGAACATCAAATCAGTTTCCAGGGACGCAAGAATCTGCCTCTTTGTTTTAAACCGAAGATCTTCCCTCAACCCTCTCCCTATACTCTTATCTCAAACTGTTTCTTTGCCTCTTCAAAATCACATCACTGTGCCACTCTCTGATCGGCTTCTTCCATCCCCACGATTTGCGCTGCTGAGCTTCACATATCTACGGCGCGGCACAACCCCCCCTTTCAATCCCCTTCCCTCTTCTTCATCGGCACGAGTTCAGTGCATCTCCGTTCATTCTCTTTTGCTTCGGTTTCAGGTATCGCCACTTCGACCGTTCCAGCGATGAAGATCAAAAAGAAAGAGCTCCGCAAGCGCGAAGCGCAGTTGCCGATCAACTACCCTGATCCTGATGTCCTTCCCAATGCACTTCCGGGGGGCCCTATTGATCTGGCGACGGAGATGGTGCAGGTGGAAATTTTGTGTAAACGACTCGCCCACAATGAGGTGACCGTGCGTGACGCCGTACTGGCCGAGCTGCCTCACTACCTGGAGCGTCTCACAGGGGCAATGGCAGAGATGGAGAGCAGCTACGAAACGGAGATAGCGGAGGTGCGTGACTACTTTGGAGCGCACCCCAAGGCGCCCAATCCGTACCACTACGAGAACCTCCCACTAGCCCTGCAGCAGTTCAGACAGAAGGCGGTGGAGCAGGATCGTGACGACCGCAGGCGGCGGGCTGTGAGGGAGCATCGCCATCAGCTCGCAGAGGAGCGGCGCAGCAAGCAACTGTACGGTCGCTACGGAGCTTCCACTCCAACGGAAGCTGTAGAAGGTGAGGAAGACGCTCTGAATGTTGGTCCGAAGCCTCCGCGCGTGTACCAGGGCTGTAATCTGCACCGTGAGAAGTACACAAAATGGATGGAAGCGTGGTGTGACGTGGAGCTCGTGTTTTTGAAGCTCTGCCGTGGCATTCACTACTGCCTCTGGCACTCCGATAAACCTCTTGTGCAGCTGGCCTGTGCGCAAAAAATCGCGGACCTTCTGCATGCTCCCCAAACGATCCGCTGCAAGGTTCTTTTCTACGGTGCGCTCTTCCGTGTACTGGCACGAGAATGGCCTAAGATTGATCGATATCGCATGGACAAATACCTGGCCCTAGTGCGGCGAATGGTGTTTGCCTATGTGAAATTGGTCAAAGATATCCATGATTCCGAGGAGACGTTGGCCACCACTGGGGCATCCCCGACGAAACAGGAGCTCAGTAAACCAACGGCGCCCCGCTTGAGATTGGCGAAGCGCCAGGCGGGCAGTAAGCGGGACCGCAGTACGGCCGAAACAGAAGGGGAGACCGAAAATAGCAGCGCCGATTCCGCCAGCGCGCACCGAAAGGCGGCCCAGAGCATCCCTGATGCAGCAGTGACAAAGTACATCGGTGACTCGACGACAACTGCGAATGCTGTGAAGGAAATCTTTTTCATTCTTCAGCGGCAGATCTTCCCGTCCAGTCCGAGTGTGGGCCTAACAATGCACATGTGTGACGTTGCCTTCGATGAGCTTGTGAGGGCTGAGCTTGGGGCCAACTTGTTCCTCGTCCTCGCCGTCGGGATCCCGCTCTACGCGATGAGCCAGGGCAACTACATTGAAAAGCGGGTGCTGGACAACTTCTTTCCCCCTATGGCAGGCGGCGTGTATGCCCAGCGGCGCATAGAGCAACTAGCTCAGGCGATGATGACTAAGGCATCGACAAGCAAGAAACTGTCTGGCAAGCAAAACAGCAAGGCGGGTGCTGTGGCCTCGCCAGATGCGGTGCGGGCCGAGGCGGAGGAAGCGGCAGCTACGGAGGCGCGTACTGTGATGCAGGAGATCGCCTTATGGTGCCGCAAATATGCTGTGGCCCGCGGCGTGGCACACGAGGTTCGTCCCATGTTCTCTGAGGCAGAACTCATCATGCGTCAGTCAGCCAATCCGGAATCCTTTGAGAAGCTCACGCACACGGCTCGAAGACGCCGTTTGGAGCGGGAGCTCGAGGAAGTCGACGGGACTCGCGAAAAGGTACGCAACGAGCGCCAGGCGTTACGCACGATCAAGAGTCAAGACCGCCAGCACGCCCTCCGAGAGAAGGTGAAGGTACGTAAGACGGCGATGGTGACGAAGATGGGCCGCGAGGCTTCAGGCATTAGCAACGCAACTTTGCGCAAGCAAATCCTCGCAGAGGAAAAGCGGGCAAGCCGAAAGCCGGTGCACAACACAAAACGCAAGAAGGCGTATCATCTCACAAAGGAGGACCTCTACGGTGATGGAGATGCGGGAAGCGACGGGGATTAGATTCGAGATCCTTAATCTACTTCAGTTAATATCGTGTTGCACCACAATTTCCAGTCTCCGTTTTGTTTTTCTTTGCGTGGTTGTGCCCTTTCCCGCAGCAACGCGGGAGGTGGCCACCGTACGAGAAGAGCCGTAATGTCTTACCCCCCCCACTTTTCCTACTCCTGTTGTCCACACGGACTCTCATCCGCCCAGTCGGGTGAGCATGATGCGCTGGAGATTCTGACAAGGTAAAGGAAAGGGTGCCTACTAGGGCGGGATGGTGGAGTGATGCCATCCAGAGAACACGCAGCACTGGTGGGGTGATGTTGTGGTTGGTTTTGTTTTTCTTTGCTCCCTTGTTAAATTTCTCTGTGCACACCTATGCGGACACTGGACATCGAAAGGGAGCCGACTTTGTGCTTCCGATCATGAAGAAAGAGAGCTGTAAGAAGCTCTCTAAACACACCGTAATACCTAAAAATGTTAACGCATCTAACGCGGCATACCTGTTGGGCTGCATCCCGAATAACTTCCCCCTCCTCCCCGCTTCAAAACAAGAAAAAGGGCGAAGGAACGAAAGAAAAAGAAGAAGCCTGAACTGCATCGGGTTCCCCTCTCGTGAGCTGCGCTGCATTGGGGGCATTAGTCAAGTTCCCATCTGCACACAGTTCTCATGCGATAAAAAATGCTGTACGCCTGCAGTACACTGTTTGATATAATATGGATTCGTGGTACACCCCCTTGCCGAAGCAAGTTCCGCCGGAGAAGCTGGGAGATTTTCTGCACTTTCAAGGCGTAGGCTACAGCATTTGCTACTGTTGACAGCCTGGTGTGAGGACACTCGGAATTTTTTCTTTATAGAAGAGGCACCCCCCTTTCTGACCTGCTTTAATTTCCATTTTGAAGCAGCGACGACACTTACTCCCACACACATATATATGCACACCCGTTCACTTTTCTCTCTCTCATGCCCTATTCTCTCCCAACGTGCCACTTTTTGACACTTTCTTCTCTTTCTCTGTGGATGTATTTGGCTACGGTATTACGCCTCTGCCCCGCCCTCTCTCTCCCTCCGCCTCCGGTAAGCGATCCCGCACTACCATTTTTTTAAATCACGTCACATATCGTTGTATTATCTCTCTCTATATCCTCCTACATTCGCACATATATATATATATATGTGGGTGGGGAGCTCATGACGACATCACCTCGTGGAATTGTCTTCCGTACTCAACCCGAATTTCTTTAAAGCTACTCACACGGACGAGCACACCCCCAATACATTCACGCACACATTCACACGCACACACACGCAAGAATTTCTTTTTTACACAGCGCGTATCGTTTGGTTATCATTCCAGGGGAGTTTCGTTCAAGTCGATTCACCTCCTTTTTTTTTCTCTTCCGCGAGACCTTGCGGATAGTGTCTCGAGGAACAAAACGACAACACCAGCAACGCACAGAGAACAAGAGGAGGGCATTTCTCTCTTCTCACTGTTATTGCTCCACAGCACCTGCTCTCTTCTATATGTTTGGGTCCTCTCTCTCTCTCTCTCTCGTCCTCTCTCTGCATGAGTGTCGCACCCCTTTTTTGTATTGCATGACGAGTTCGTTCGCCTCGCCTCGCTCTTTTCTTCCGACTGCATTCGGTAGCCGTTCATCCCTGTACTGCTTGTGTTGAAACCTTCTTCGGACTGGCCCCTGTTCTTCCATTCGTTCTGCGACCTTGCTGTCCTTCTGCTCATTCCGCTCGTGTTGTATCGATTGCGAAAGAGGGTAATAGAAGTGGGGTGCACATATATATGGAAACAGCTGCACTGCCGTGACCAGAGTTGATCGAATCATCGAAGAGACCGGCGTAGGGATTTCCCGCTCACATCCTGTGTGCTCACCCTCCTACCTACACCAACTTTTTTCTTTCGAAAGGAGACGTCGCACCGTGTTCCCTGGGATGTTGAACAGCCAAGCTGTTTTATTTTTCATTTCAGGGTTCTCTGAGTGATCCGTCGCCATGGCTGCCCACCCAGGTAGTACTTATCAATATACGAGTATAGGAGAGGGGCAGCTGCAGCATGCAACGGTACCGGCGGGAGCGGGCGGTTTCTACCCGGCTCAGGGCAGACCCTCACCCGATCGCCGAGATCTCGGCAGCAGCCCATCTGGTCTGTCAGCGATCTTCAGTCCATCGTCACACCACCGGACGCCGGATACTTCCTCTCCGCAGATATCCCCTGACCAGCTTCTGCCACCGGCCGCTGTGACAACGCATGAGGGGGCCGTGGCTAGCGATCTAGCAGGCCTGACACAGTGTCCTCTGGGGCGTGGCAGTGATGTTCCCAGCTTCGCATTGCTGTCTTCTAGGACGCAAAGCAATACCTCTACCGATCTTTTTTCATTGAGAGCTGCGCATCTTCACTCTGACACGTACGAGACACCCCTGCCACCGGAGGCGCTTGGGGCTCGCCAACTCATCGAGTACATCTTTACTCCGCCTGCTCCGGGGCGTCCGTTTAGTGCGCTTTCTCCACCTTCCGCACCAGCACGGCCAAACCCGCGAGAGATTGGCTGGCCAATGCCACTGCTTTCAGAGCCGGTGAATCCTGTTACCGGACGGCGCCTCGTTTTTTTCGGGAAAGGCCAGTTACCCCAGCCAGTGCTCGCAGAAAGGAAGGATCGTTTCATTGCGGTGATGTTTAAGCCGTTCCTACCGCCCCCGCAGTCGTCATTGCTGGGCGCTTCGCCTGCTTTGGAGGACAGGGAGGCCATGAGCGGTTATACGTCCTACGGCACCGTGCTAGGATACTCGGACGACAACACCAAAATTGTGTGGCACGACCGATCAGAGCGGTTCGCTAGTTACGTTTCCCTCTCTAATATTCAAACGATCCACCGAGTGTCTGTCATGCAATGTAGGCATTGTGGGTTTGTGTTGATCAAGCCGGAGCTCGGTGAGCACATGAACACGCATAAGAAAGGTTCCGGCTTCGAATACGGTGTGTTCACAGAGGACGAGAGGTTGGGCATGCTGTGCGGGGACTCGGGGCTCATGCAGAATCTCGAGAATCCTCGCAGGTTGGGCGAAGGCGCCCAAGGGGTAGTCGATTTAATGGATGTTAAACAGCCAACTCGCGAGGAGGAAGCCGAAGCGGGCCCGTCGAGTGCAGCGTATCGCTTCGTCAGTGCACAGTTGTCACATGAGGTGCGGTTGAAGAAGGTGGTGGTGAAGACGATGAAGTTCCTTAGTGAAGAAGCGGCGCTGGAGGAGTACCGGAAGTCCGTTCGCTTCATGACGGTGATGCAGTATCCCCACCTCGTGGAGTACCTCGCCGTCCAGTTGAAACCAGATCGCCGGTCCATATGCCTCAGCATGCCGTACTACCATGAAGGGGACCTGGCTTCCTTTATCCGTGACTTCCGTGGTGATCGGCTAGAGGAGAGCCGGGTCTGCTCTATCGCCCTCCAGCTTTCGCACGCTTTAGCATTCTTGCACGAACGGAATCCCCCCATCGTACACGGCGATCTCAAGCCAGAGAATATCATGTTCTACAACAACAGGCAACAGATCGTCTTGATGGATTTGGATGCCAGTCGTGAGGTGCGGGGTGGGTATCAGGAGATGGTGTGCTCTTCGGTTGGTACGACAGCGTACATGGCTCCAGAGACGCTGAAGGTCGAGCGACTGATGCCGTCGTCGGATATGTGGAGTCTCGGCGTCTTCTTGTTTGTACTGACTGCACTGCCGGATTTCCCAATGATCGTGAACCCCAATACCCAAAACCGGGATTTGTTGAACGCTGACAGCTGGGCAACGGATAAGGATCTGCAAGCCATGGAGGAATATTTCTTCACCATCGTTAGTGGAGGTCGCCGTGGTAGCGCCTCTGTCTCAGCAGGGAGTGGCAATCGCGGTGCAACGTTGGGGGAGTGCGTGCGCACGATCGTCAGTGGCAAAGGTTTTTCGAACCGGCTGGTGCAGCTTATCGTGGATCTTTTGTCGTACAACCCACTCAAGAGGCCCACCGCAGATGCCATCGTGGAGCAGCTGACGGAAATTATGACTCAGGATTTGCTTGTGCCTTTGTCGCCGGGGTGATCGCATTTTCCCGCTTGCGCGATCCTTTTCCTCTACTGCTTTGGAAGTGAGGCAGACAAGTGGTCAAATTAGAAAACAGGAACACTTCCGCACCCCCTTCTCTGGTGTTATATATATATATATATATATACATTGCCCTTCGCGACCAACACGTAGAGCAAAAGAATGGCTGTTTTTGCTTTGATTTCCTTTCTTTCTGCACCGCAATCCCTTTTTCTTTTTGCCACGAGGCGATGTCTTTTCTGGGTATTTACCTCAAACTTTCATTGTGGTGCGAGTGCGTGTGAGCGTAATGTTCGTCTCTTGTTTAGCATCTATTCCCCGTCTTTACTGCATGCAAAGTCTTGCCTGCGCTCAGGGAAGTGAAGCTTCTCTCCCCACTTTTGGGCTTTGCTCTGTTGCCTATTGGAGTTCACGAGAATTTTTGCTTTGTGTGGCAGCGGGCAGCTACGGCGCCTCCTTTTTTAAATGTGTGTTTGCGTCTCTCTCTATTTATCTCGCCACGGCGACTTCATTGTCTACGAGGGATGCACTCTCTTGTCTAATTTTCGCTACGGCGCATCAAAGAAAGAGGAAATGGATGACAGGATCGAAGGATGATGTGCGTAGCTGACGGAGGGAGGGGGAGGTGAGTTATAAACGAGGGCCCTTGAAGCGGACTTTCACGATAAGGCGATGCGAAAGCCCGCTTCGCCAACACCAGCTTTCTTCTTGTCGCCGCTCTTTATGCTCGCTCGTTCGAGGGTGGCTCTGGGCACCCCCGTACGGTTACACGCGTTTGCACCACCGCTACATTTCTCTGCTTTGCCTCGCACTGCCGGGGTCATCTGAGACGGAGGAGACGTGCTACGCGGGTAGGCTGCAACATGGGGACTCTCGTTCTTTTCCAACCTCGGTCGGCCCGGCGCTACGCACAAGCCGGTGTAGTAACGTGTTCCATGACAGCTGCACATGGGGTAGCATAGTGCTGGTGCACCGGCTTGCAACCGCCAACTCCTTGAGCATTGATTTCTCTTCCGACCCTCTCTCTCCCCCCCCCCTCCCGCTACGCCGGCAGGGGAAAGGTACGCTGCCCTTCGCCTATCCGCTGGACATCCCCTTGCCATTCCCATTCTGTACCTCCAATCTGCTTCTTGCTGCGACCCCCCTTCTAAATTTCTGGCTCCTTCCCTCCCTCTTTTATACATACATAGTTTATCTCTTTCGCTCTCTTCCTTCCCCCACTTGCAGAGGCTTTGCGCATCTTAGCCGGCGTCTGTGACACAAGCACTTCGGAGCGCATTATCGTTTTGTGTGGTGCTGTGCGGAAGGATTATTTTCCCTTCCCCCTTAACCTCCCCCCCTCCCCCTCAACAATGCCGGTTATCGAAACACCGTTTGTAAAGGAGCTGCGCCCCGGTGAGCAGCTCGAAGTAACTTCAGTACCACCCCCCACGGGGTCTGCTGCTCATGAGAATGACGCGGCCAGCTCGAAAAAGTTGGCTGATAATAGATTCCGTGCCATGATCAGCTGCATTTCATTTGTGGAGGAGGAGGACCCTCTTGAGGAGAGTACACCCGCTTCTACGGCTTCGAGATCCTCCGGCAAGCACAGCGTTATTAGAGTGACTCTCGTAGCGAACTGTTCCACGCAAGTTTCGAAGAGCGCGGAGCAGAAGCGCAATCGAGATGGGACCGCAGTATCCACCAGCACCGCTGCCACTGAACCTCCTTCACTTAAAACGGTTTCGCTCGCAAGCTGCAATTTCGGAAGTGCCTCCGTACCCAATGGCGTTGCCTCGTCTGCTGCATCGACTCGTCTTGGGAAGTCGGCAGAGGTGTCTTCTTTAGCTTCCCTCACAGTAGCGAAAGTACAGCAATCTGTCAAGTTTCCGGCGCCGCTGCTTATCCACTCACATGGCTGCATTCAGTCCTTGACGGTGGTGGCGGAGGAAATGGCCACAACGACGGGCTCCTCTGGAAGCAGCGGGTCCGTCAAGCGATACCTGGGCTCACGCCGCTTTGCGGTCCACCTCCACGGTGTTCAACAGACCTCGCTGACAAAAGAACAGGTGGTTGTCCTTGCGGGGCAGTGATGGGCGAAAGACGCATCGACTTCCTCTGATTGTTCTAGAAGTGCAGTGCCCCGTGCTTTTTGAGACGTGGACCGCTTCACTTTCGCGCGGCGCCACGTCGCTCATGCGTTGCTCTCGGTACATGAACAGTGCGCTGGGACGCTGTGCGAGGAGATCCACGTAAAAACTCAGTTTCTTCACGAGCTTTCCTCATTTTAATGTTTTAACATACACCGCTTAAGAATATTTCTTTACCACTGGACTTGCACCGAGCTCCAAGCTGCATCTGCGATCCTTCTCCCTCTCTCCCCCCCGCACGCAAGCGCTCGGACACACGGGGTTATCGGGGCTTCCAGCATGTGACGCGCGCACTTCTTTCTTCGTGCGTACGTCCCACTTTTGAGATTGCGGTGAACGACCCCTTCTGCTCTGATTGGGTGGTTTGAGAGCTACACGGGTGGGGGTGGATGCGAATACGAAATCTCTCACGGCAGTCCAACCCTGCTGACTGTGCGGCCTTTGCTGCTCTGCTCCCCCACCCCCTCCCTTTCTCCCCCAGCTGAGCTCTTACATGCATTCAAAAGTATATGGCCCCGTAACTGAAAGTTCATCCGGTGTATCAGAGACTGAAGCAGAGGCACTGAACAGGCGAGGGCTTGCAGAAAATATAAACTGTGTTTGCCCATAGGTCTCCTCCCACTACACAAAAAAGTGCTTGACATTCGAAGAGGTGATTGTATCCGAGGTCTGCTCAACTCTATCTCTCTTCTTTTTTTATATTTCACGTTTCGCGTGTACGCAACGACACAAAATTTATTATTATCATGCTCTACCGCTGCCCTTTTCCTCTCCCCCTTCGCTGTTGTTGCTTTGTAAAATGCCTTCCTCCCCCCTTTTCTGATATCGTCTCCTTGGACGGGTCCGCTCTGTTTGCATCTAGGAGCGACGGACCTGGGCAGAGCTGCCATCGGTGCTCATCAAGGATGGTCACTACATCGAAAAGAAAAAAGGATTGAAACAACATTGTAATACATTCTCGCATGTGTGTGGCGTCCGGTGAGCGCCTGCACACGTCACTCTCTTCACCGGAGATTTCTCCATCAAGAGAAACATAAAATCTACTGCTGCGCTCATGTCGGGGAAGACGAACGCCCCGTCCCATCGGCCACCCAGCGCCCATGAGGGCAACCCTGATGCAGACAACACAACCACACCAGGCTCTCCATCAGGTCCTTGTGTTCCCACCGTGTCGGATGCGTACTGGGTCCCAGATCTCGCGCACATGGACACGGCTCGACGACAGAAGCCCTGGAGGACGGATGTCCATCATTTCACTTCCGTGGCGGTTTCCTTGTCTGCCATGGTGAAAATGTTTCTTCACAGCACGCGCGGAAGCCCCGATTTGTCGCAGGGGCGCTTCAACTGGTTTGAGGTCATGGGGCTTCTCATCGGCCACTTCAAACATCGTGAGCTTATTCTGACAGACAGCTTTTGCCTTCCTGTAAGCGCTTCTGAGGTGGAGTGCAGCATGACGGAGGCGTCGCAGATTTATATGGCGAACTATCTCGAGTATCACCGCCAACTTGGAAAGTCCGAGCCCGGCTGCGTGGGGTGGTATCACACCCACCCCGGCTATTCTTGTTTCCTATCTGGTATCGATGTGACCACTCAGCAAGGCAGTCAACGAATGCAAGACCCGTGGGTCGCGTTGGTGATCGACCCCGTAGAGACGCTTCGATCGGGGGAGTTCTCGGTGAAGGCGTTTCGCACGTACCCGGAGGGCTACCAGCTCAACGCGAGCGAGGAGGCGACCAGACCTATGCGAGCTCCCGCTGCTCCTGTGACGGGGGCGGGGGCGGGAAGTGCACTGGGGCGCTCATCGGGAAATCGAGTGAAAGAGTTCGGCATGTATGCCCACCGATATTACGAACTACCGTTGCGCGTTGTGCAGAGCAGCCGCGATGCGCCGATGTGGGCCCTGCTCCAGCAGCACTTCTGGCCACTGTCCCTTTCTACATCATTCCCCTTTTCATCGTGCATGCGGAGACACGACGGCCGCTCCGGCGAGATGATGGAGCTGATCGCAACACTGGCCAGACAGCGCACAGAATCTCACGGGTATGGGCTGCCCACTCGCCATGGGTGCGTATCGGCGCTGAGCGGCAGACACGACAAGGTGCCGCTGCTTTATCAGTCAGGGGAGAACATGCGCGGCGTGGAAGTCGGTAGTTTCATTGCCAAGGAAAACAGACTTAGCTCCGTAAGGAACGAAAATGAGTGTGATGCGCCGGAGCAACTTCTTCAGATTTTCTGCGAGGCGTTGCGAGACAAGGCAAATTCTGTTTCGTTAACCCATGCGGCTCATCCCGTGCACCCTGCAGCGCGAGAGGCGTTGCGTATTGCTTCAGCCACGGTGGTGGTCCCAGCCAAGGGAGTTGGTGAGGGGAAACGCACGTCAATGTCTGCCCAGGGAGTTTTTATTGACTTCCCAGAGGATGAAGCCTTCACGCCCGAGTTAAGGGATCGAGTGCTCACAGGGGCAGGGAGGTAACTCGGCGACAGATAGTTTTGTATCTCTCTCTATAGTGTTTAGGATCTGTCATCGTCGTGGCAGCGTTTGCCTTTCCCTCTTGTGCATGTGTTCCCTCACGGTGTGCTGGGGCTTTGGGGGTGGGGAGAAAGGGGGAAGGGGCTGGTCTGCCGTTCTTCGTGGTTTCGTCCGCCCGTTTTCATTTCATTTCTCTTCACTGTTTTTCAATCTGGAGCGCTTCTCCATACCGCTTCTCCCTCCGTTTTGCAACCAACCTGTCTTCCTTTCTCTCCCTCCCCCCTCGCAAAGCTGCGTTTGCATTGGGTACCAACTTGAGTGGCGCATGCGGCTTCTGTATCTCCGCACTTCTTCTTTTCTTCTCGGTAGGGTAAGGAGTGATGAAGAGACTCCGAAGGGGGACAAGTGTGCGGAGGATGAACGGTGTGTGTGTGTGTGTGTCTGATCTTCTGCTGTGTTAACGCTCCGTGCGTCTTCCCCACTTACGCATCCACCTTTCTTTTTCTACTGCAGCTCACCTGCTTTCTCAGTCCTCCCATTCCGCCCGTGCATGGAGAATGCGGGAGGAGGGGAGGAGAGGCGATGAAACAGCAGAAGGAGATACCCATATGAGGGAGTTTCAAGACGCATAGGTGGTTTGTGTGTTGTACATTCACCCACCC
>JASAOM010000905.1:0-24363 GCA_030849085.1 Borovskyia barvae | reverse complement strand
CGGCTCACCCACTGCCAGTGCGGCAGCTCCGCGCGCACGTCCACGTCATCCGTCACGCTCGCCATCGCGAACAGCATTGGCCCAATCAGCCCAAGCGGCGCTGCAGGCGTCGCGAACACGGCCTCGCGTTGCTCCGCATTTTTCGCATCTTCCACTTCCTCCACGTTCTGAATTACCTCGTCCAATACAACACTGTACGTTTCGGAATCGAGGCACTCTGTGCACCCTTTATCAATCACTCGAAGAGTCCACGACGGTAGCTGCTCACGAGCCATGTACGTGACATCCCCATCACCTCGGGAGAGTGCCTTTCGTTGTTGCGCTGTGAGGTTGTGCAAAGCAGCGTTTGGTGACACCCGTGCGGCAGGTGAGTCACGTGCGGGAATCGGACGATCAAGCGGAATTTGGAGTGGCTTAGAGAGCGGGTTCTCGCGGATGAACTGGGCAGTTACAAACAAGTACAGGAGGAAAACGACGAAGGTCATCGCACACACACATCGGTAGCATGTGCGCCGCCTAACTGCTCGCCGGAGCATGCTCGGGAATCGCCTCATAGGTCGTAAGCTGATAGGCTCTCGAAAGGCAGCTCTTTTTTTTTTTTACAGGGGAGAAAGAAGTTGGCCTCTTAGAAGCCTGAGCGGAGCGCTTCTGCAATTCTTCTCCTCCCTCCCTCCCTCCCTCCCCCTCGAGCCTCAGTGGAGGGCTGCGCTACTGCCGATGTAGGCTTTGTCGCACCCGTCCGCGAAGCGTCCGTGGTGTGAAAGAAATTGTTTCAAGAAGGACGGTAAGCCGGGCGCGTCTGGTACCCAGCATACCCCGGTGTGGAGCTTCGAATAAGAAACGTGGGGGCGCACAGAGACGCTCGTCGTTGTTCGTCCTCTTTTTTTTCTTCGTCTTTCTCCTTAACCCCGTCTGTTCTGTAGGATGGTGAAGAACGAGCTATTTTTGTCCGTCCCCACTTCCCTCCCTCCCCCCAGGCGCTGATACGCATGTATATCGCTCACAGACATATATACATATATATATATATATAGGTAGGTATAGATATATATGAATGGATGTATATACGAGCCAGGAAGCGCAAAGTTTTTTTGGTTAGGAAGAGGCGTAAGAAAAGGAGGAAGAGGAGGCGGAGGTTGAAGGGAGACCCCCATACAAAGGGCGTGGAGGAGAGGTGAACAAACGGGGAGAAAAAATGAGCTACGTACGATCCCAGATGTCAGCTCATCTCTGGTGGACTGAAGGAAAACATACTACCAGACAGATCGTCAGAGAAGCACGCCGAACGCACACACTCACACCAACGACCAAAGAAAAAACAGTTCGTCCTTTTCTGCACGGCTTCCTCGGCTGCCTGTACTTCCCCCCTCCCCTCCCCCCCCCCTATCCAACTTTGCTGTTGTCCGCACCCCTCCTTCTTCCTCTCCTCGATCTCACCCACGTCAAGCTTTTCTTTCATCCATCGCCACCCGTCTTATAGAGTGGGGAGGTGCTCGAAGGAGGAGAAAAAAAGGCGGGTAAAGGGTCCAGGCGAGCCGGAACATCGCAAACGATCATCCCAGCGCCACTCGGCGTCCTTCCCCCCCCCCCCCATAAGGAGCGGCGGAAAGAATGGGGGAGAGGGGGGGAGAGGGGGAGAGAGGGGGAGAGAGGGGGAGAGAGGGGGAGAGGGGGAGAGAGGTTGGTAAAGGAAGAGCAAAGAGGTGTCCATCATCCCCATTCGACGCGCCCTCCCGGCGGTAGGTCTTCGCGAAGAAGCTGAACCACTGTCCACACAACAGGGAGAAGGAAGGGGGAGAAGCTGGAGTGCAGAGCCGGGAGACTCCACCATCGAGATCGACTAGATCGCTCTCACGGATATTCTTTCTCACCAATTTTTTTATATGTTTCCCACCAAGTACGGGAAACACAACTGCAACAAATGGGAGAATCTCTCACACCATGTTCGTCCTGCTGCGGTTTTCGCTGTTTCATTTTCCAAAAAAAGAAGAAAATACCAAAAAAAAGTGGGGCGAGCCTGTGGATTGTCGAATACGATTTCCCACGTGGATCCGGCAACACCCATACATCTCCATTAAAAGGATGCGTTACAAGAAGGAGGGCATCCAACTAGCCAAAATAATGAAAAAGAATCGCTCAATGGTGGAACATTTGCAAAAAGGTTAGAACCAGAGAGAAACATGTTAGCTCAGGACACCCCATAGAGGGACACAGCACCGCCCTTACCTTTTAAGGAAGTGCGTCAACAAGGAAAAGAGGGTTGAGAAGGAAAAAAAAAGAAGGGGAAACCAGGGCTAATCGAAGGAAAATGAGAGAAGGATTAGAAAAATCTTTATCGGGGGGGGGGGGAGTCCCCAATAGAAACTCTCGATGTTTGTAGGTGGATAATCCGAAAAGAAAAAAAATGCGACAGAGAGAAGTTCAATCAACTGAAGTGCATCAGCAACGCACGAGTTCATCAAGACGGAGCGACACGTTTGAGAAAACATTCTCCCCGTACCATCTTCGACTGTTCATCTTTTTTTTCACGCACTCACGCACAGTAGCGATATGTATCCACGAGTAGGTAAAGGGGGAGAGGGGAGGGGAGGGAGGAGGGACTGCCTCGGTATTACTCATGTGATGCGATTTCCAAATAAAAGCAAAACATTATCAAAACCGACTTTTTAACCAGAGCGGAATTGACATATCGTACCAGATGCATGTGAATCCAAATGGCGCCGAGAAGGAAAAGAAAAAAAGCTCGCTCGCTACTATTGGGTGTGCCGTGCGGAGAATAAGAGGAGGAGACCAACTCGAACTCAACTAGGCAACTCAACATCTCCATTGCTCGTATGATTTCCAATCATTTCCAGAGATACAGCATTGGTAAGAGGTATATAAATATCTACATGTACGTATTCTTCAATTTTTTCTTATCTGCCATGGTGTCTCCGTAAACACACACACCCGCACACACAAAAACATATATATATATATATATATATATAGATATCGAAAGTGAGAGAGAGAGAGAGACACGCTCAGAAAGGAAACCTTATCGGAGCAGTGCCTTGAACGCACAGCACACACGTGTTGAGAAATATAATCGAAAGGGATGGGGATAG
The DNA here is from genome assembly GCA_030849085.1 of Borovskyia barvae. Taxonomy (NCBI): domain Eukaryota; phylum Euglenozoa; class Kinetoplastea; order Trypanosomatida; family Trypanosomatidae; genus Borovskyia; species Borovskyia barvae. The sequence continues at coordinate 21,256 of JASAOM010000905.1, read as the reverse complement.
CGGCACGTGTGAGGATATGCATAGGGAAAAGGGACGGGGGAGAATGATGGCAGGTCATAGGCGTCGCGCAACGTAAGCAGGAAAGGAGATACGACACTTCTCGACCTCGTTGGCGCTGTGGATCTGTAAGCACGTGCGTATATCCTGCTCCTACCTACGCCACTGAAACCACTTCTCCCCTATCCCCGCCCTTACATTTTCCTTCTCGTAGTCGCACAAACGCTGCGGATGCTGCTGCGGCTTCGACCACCTTCCCAGTAAGCGGCGGCAGCAGCAGTAGTCCCTTCTGTCATTGTGAAAAGGCTATTGATCGGCGTGACATTGAACTCCTGCATATAGCCCTCCTCTCCCCACTTCGCACCAGAACTCCACATCTTCAGAACTTGACTTCGCAGGACCCGAGCGTGTACGCAGCGAGAAGGCAAGCTGAGGAGTACTCGCGCCAACGGGACTGGAAGGGACGGCACGCTGCTTGGGTCGGTTTGTCCGCATTAAGTATTCAATATGGAATTCACATCAGAATACCTTAAGCTCCGTGGGGAGGAAAAGAGCGCGGCGGACATGTTGCGAAAAGGTTAGCGGAGTAGGGGAAGGAGAGAATTGGTGGACAGAGAAGCCTCTGCGACTCAACGTGAACGCATCAGACCTGAGAGGTCAAAGGAGGTAAGCAGGGGAGTAATGACTACGTGTGACGATTTCAGCGAAGTTGAAAGAAAAGAAACGGCGGACGGGGGGGGGGGGGGGAGGGGGGGGCACGGCGAGCGCGAGCAGTGCCATAAGTTGTCATCTCCAGTGGCGCAGATCCGCGACTTACACACTCCTCATGAACCCCCTGGCATCCATTCCGATGACTCACGGGATCTCGCCCCCATGGGGGCGACGGTGCAGCGCCGTCGGCATCTGCACCATTACAGCCTCGGTGGAGGACCCTGTGGCCCCGAGGACCCCACTGCTCTCCAGAGAGACCGTGGGTGCTGAGATCGTGTTGAACGGCGTCACAGGGTCCTCGAGTAGCGTGACAGCAGATGGGCGGCGATTCTCTCGCCTGATCCCCATTGGCAGCAAAAAGCCTTTGGGGGAGTAACGCGCATGTGACGTGGGAGTCCCCAGAGGGTTCCCTGAGCGCATACGGAGAGCTGAGGAGGAAGTTTCCACACAATCCACCACGGGGCATCCAGCCACATGAACCGAAGGCAAGCCTCGACGGCTGCTAGAGGCATAGGGTGACACAAGTCTGCTTGAGTCGTGGGCACCCTCGATGCAGATGCGCGCATGGATGGTGTGTGCAATGCGCACCGCCAACCTGTTGAGCAGGCTTTTGAAGTAGTCTTCCTCGCCAACACCGCGGCCCCGCGGTGGCGTTCCAATGGCCCACTTGTTCAGCATCGGCTGCAGCTCGCGCAAACGCTGCGCTGCAGGATACGGTGCAAAGCAGCTTGCGATCACAAGGGCAATACTTTCTGAAGTGTGCGTCATCGTACCGGCTGAGGACAACATCGCCTCTACACCGCACGACCCTGTCTCACTCAACCCGTAGTCGGGCAGAATGGCATCGATCTCGGTTCGCAGCGCAGCGTGGCGTCGACCCGGCACCGGGTTCAGCTGGTATATCGCCACCACATGTGGTACACCGCGTAATCCCTGTGGGCCTAGTGAGCTGTGCGCAACCGTATCACGCTCCGCGTCCGACATGGCCCACCAGCTAACCTCGGTGGCTAGAACCTGCCCACCATTCGCGATCGCCTCCGTCCGCGCTGCCATGTTCGATGTTTCTCCGTAGTAGTCGTACCCCTTCGTCACCTCGTCGTATCGGATGTCCGACAGTCCGGTGTGGAGCCCCATCCGCACGCGCAGCCCACGCCACAGCGCGTCATACTCCGCCTCGTCCAGCCCCGCAGTTGGCGGAACATACTCTCTCAGTTCTTCGGCACGCTTGCGCTCAAAATCGCGGTAGTTGCGGTCGATATCAGTCGTGTTCCAGTCGTACTCCAGCAGGCGTGTCTGCACATCGGACGCAAGCCGCACAGCGGTATACGCGTCCTTGCACGCGATCATGAACGAATCACCGATCGTCTTCACCTCGTAGCACCCGTGCTTCCGGATGGACTGTCGGATCAGCCAGTGGTGAGCAGCAATGGCGTCCGCCATTAGCTGCGGCATCGCACCCCACATTGCCGTACTACTTTCGATATCGGTGAATAGCACCGTCAGCGGCTCGCGGTTATCTTTTGGAGCGGCGTCGTTGTTGCGACTCTCACGGCAGCAGTGAAACAGAAGCCCTACAGCCGCTGCGAGCCCTACACCGCCCAGTATGCATCCCGCAATTAGGCCGTTCCTTTGCGCGGGGGTCAGCCCGGACAGCTGCCTCGGTCGATATTCCATCGAAGGGGTGATGGCCGTTGCCAAGACTGGCACTGCTGGGTCAAGCATGCGCTCCATCGTTAGTGTCACAATGTCGCGCGCACCAAAGTTGTTGTAGCGACAGTCCGTACCGCTCTGGGAGACCATGCATCCCCAAGCAAAGGTTCCGAATGTCAAATCATACAGGCTCATTACGCCATTTTCATAAATCTCGGATAACAAATCAGCAGAACTTGTGCGTCTCGTGGAATTCACAAAATTCATCACGAATAGCAGCGATGTCGTGGCGCTCAACATGAAGGGGGTGTGGTTCGACACGTCAGGCATCGCACCGCTGAACAATTGAAGAAGCGATGATGCAGCTTGCGCCGCAGGAGACGTGTCGCTCCACAGCGGCAAGTTGCTGAACGACACCAGGCGCCGCTGCACAGACCTAGAGTAGGAAGAAAAGGCTTGCACAAGTTCCATGTAGCTCAACGAGAGGTCGTCAAAGGTAATAACCACAACCGCAGAGGGGTTCGCAACCAGGAAGGCGACGATACTGTCGACGTCATCTACCTGTACCCCCAGTACAAGATTAATTTCACTAGAGCGCAGCGCGAGTGCCACGCTCCTCTCAGCAAGGACACTGACCACGGAAGGGTTGTCCTGGTTGAACGTTGCAGCTGTCTTGATCACCAGTGCAGTGATAGGCGCCGCTTCACTCTCTTCATAGCCGTGCAAAACGAGACACACCTTCGGCTCTACCGACGTCACACCACAAATATCGTTGATGTTTGCGTACAGCAGATAAATCTGCTGCTCCAATGTCGGCATCAAATACAGCAAGTTTCGCCTCGGCAATGTTAGACCTGGATGCGGAAAGATCGGCGACGGTACCAGAAGCGACTGCAGGTTAAGATCCTTCATCATCATTCCAGACATGATATTGATAAATTTGTCATGGAGCTGGGAGCTCACGAGGTCATTGACGGTGTCGTCAGTCACTGCGAGGGAATCAACCGCCACCGAAAGCTGTGAGTATCTCACGTAACCGAAGATATATTGCATGACTTCGAAAAACTCATCTGCCGCCCTTAGCAATGCAGGGTGATCTTGAAACCTTAGAAGGGAAAAAGATACTGTCTTTGTTAGACTAATATGCGTAGAGTAGCATGACTGCTGCGAGTACCCCAAGCTAGAATCTAGATCCACAACCCACGATGCCTTCTGCAAGACGTCGATAAACGTGGTGTGACCACCCTGATTGCACCGGCACAACGCGCCGAGGAAGCTCGCAGTCTCATCACACTCGCCGCCGTAGTCGCCAAGAACGAAGTCCTCTCCCACAAGGTAGCGATTCTGGCGAAAAAGATACGATCGATACGTGCTGCGGTTCTCGATCCACTTCGCATGAGATAACGTTTCCCAAATAACAGAACCTGCAATCCATCCACTGAGCATCTCGTTAGCGACACATGGGTAGTTCGTGAAGAACTCCTCTGCGGGTGACACCGGGGAAACCACGGAAGCTTCGCCGAAACGCCTCACCGCCTCCGCCTCAGAAGCCCAAATACTCACGTTCACAGTTTTTGCCTCTTCCATGTATCGCCACATCTGTTCCTTAAAGATTTCAAGATGTTTCGGGCCCTCCGCACTGACAGGGTACGACGTTGCGCTTGATATCACCTTACCGTCCTCCGGCGTCAACTGGCCCATCGCTGCAAGATCGTAGTATGTCTGGAACACCATCTGTTGCAGTTCGAAGGGCGTCAGCACGTACGCGGATGAGGTGCGCGGGTCTGTCCATACGGTGCGCAAAAACTCCTGCGTTTGGGGCTGCGGATGAGCCCAGACAATGATCACCTGGGGATTTGTCATTGCCAGTTCATCGAACGCGGTCCTGTTCACCGAGAAGTCTGTCGGCGAATACGGCACTGCATATACAGCGCATGGGTCCGCTCCCAGATCCTTCAGCATGGACTGTGCATAGTTGTATTCCAAGTCGCCGAAATCAACTCCCGCCACGTACATGAACGCCATGCGGCGAACTCCAAGATTGCAGGTAATGTACTGGAGAATCGTCAGCACCTCCATCCGTGGCTCTGCACGCATAAAGTACAGCCGGTCATCCCAGTTCCGCACCGAGCTGGAGGCAGTGAACGGACTCAGAAACATCAGCCCCTTCTGCTGGATTTCTGAGTCCGCCAGAACAGCCCGAAGCCTGTCATCCGAGTACGGCCCGATCACAGCCAGCAGGTTCGGGTACATTTGCAGCGCCTTCTTCACTGTCCCCACAATATCTTCAAGGCTATCGTGTATGTCTGGCTCAACAATTTTTATCGGACGTCCACCTCCGCCGATTTGACCCGCGTACAAAGCAGCTTGCACACCGAGCCAAGAGGGCAAGGCACCACTCGACGTGCTCTCTCGTTTCGAGTACACTGCATTCAGCAGGTACACTGGCTCCCCGGTCGCTGCTGCTGAGCTGGCCCCTGTCGCCTGAACTTGCGGCACCGAGATCATCATCACACACAATACGAAGACCACGCTTACAATACGGAGAAACTCCGAAAGGCCGTGGTGAGGCAGGCAAAGCACCGCACGTGAGGTGGAGTGGCAACTACCACGCACTCTTCGGTGGGAAGGGGGCATGGCCCTCTCACGGTGAGAGGGGACGAATGTGGATTTGAGAGGCATAGGATAGCTGTTTTTTCTTTTCGTACACACGTCGCTCGAAGGAAATGGCTCGATTTCAGCAGCTCTTCTCCCTCTCTCGATCCCTTCCTCCTTCCGCTTACTCTCAACGTCCTCCCAATCAGCCCCTGCTGCGAGGGGCCACAGCTTAAGAAGTCCTTGTTGGATCAACTCAAATCTTGCATCACCAAAAACTTATCGTGCACCCTGCAAATGCAGAGGGGGAGTAAGAACTCTCGATCGCCTCGTCTCTGCGGGGAATGCGGTCTGGTGAATCTGTCCTTGAGCCCCAGCGTAAGCCGTTGCCGGGTGAGCAGCTGGAGATACGCGTTGGGCAGAGTCCACGGTTGAGTTGAGTTGAAGGAGAATACTCGTGCAAATGGAGGAATCGAATGGGGACAGGCCAGCAACGAGCCGAAGGAACCCCGAGAGTGAGTTGAAACGTTTGCAATCGGGTGCAAGGAGTCGGATGTGCTGAGTAAAAGCGAGTAGGTTAGATATATAAGGAGAGGTACGACAGGCATCATAAGAGGACGGGTTCAGCAAGAGAAAATAAGGTACGCGGGGTCCACAAGGTGGCATACACTAGCGACCAAGGCAAACGACTCCTTTCGGCAAGACAAGAGAAGGGGAGAGCTGGCGTGTCAACCTCAATCGACGCCGTCGCAGCACTCACAAGGATATATATATATATATATATATATATATATATATATATATATACATTCAAAGAAGTGAATAACTATGATGGAGAAATTTAAAAGCAAGAGGGCAGCCACCCAACGCAGATGCGGTCGCACCACTGACGATATCTACCAAGAGGAGTTGGTGGAAAGTAAAGCAGAGAAAACGACGAGGCTAGTGACGAAAGGCATGCCGGCCACCAATGTGCTTCATGCTCCGATAAAACATCGATGCACTGTGCAGCAGGGCTGCGGATCAGCACTAGCGCCTAGAAGCGTCACCCCGTACCCCATCTACGCCATATCAAAGCGGGCGAAACGAGAACTGCGTCGAGAATGACAGTTGCCGATGTACTTCATCTGTCTCAATGAGAATAAAGGAGGGGATCTTGGAGGGAGAATGAGAAAAGCACCCAACTGTCGCGGATAAAAGGCAGAGAGAATGAAGCGAAGGGAAACCTGAGAGCTGAAACTGCAGCGCCCAGAAAAACAAAAACAAGCAAATTGGAGTTGACCTTCAAGTTTCGCGTAAGCTGAAGGGAATGTTGCTTCTCTCTTCCTCCTCTCACTCCTTCACTGGCACACACTGTGGCGTCTGTTTTGTCTGCTCCCTCTCTCTTCCATTTCCTTCCGTCGAGCTTCCCCACCACGAACACCACCTGCCTCCCTCCCCTACCCGCATATAGTGCACTGTAACTGAAGCCCGCCTGAAAAAAAGTAGGGCATAGCGGAAGAAAAATCATTCATGATGAGGTAACGGAGTGGCACGATGTCCTTACACGGGGTATGCTTGATACTTTTTTTAACGTTCGTTGAGTAATGGGCTAGATCAGATCACATGGAACGATAGCGGCTGGTGTCGCAGCTGGGTGAGGAGGGGGGGGGGGGGTTGCAGTTTCACGTACGATTCAGCATGTCAGGCAGCGTTTTCGACGGGCTGAGCGGCCCCCTCGCACGTTCATCTACTCCTTTTTTTTACTTTCCTCTTGTCTCTTCGATGATCTCTCTTGCATTGAGCTCATACATATATACCTGATTATGGCTTGTGGTGTGTAGCAAAAAGATACAGGACGAGTTCTTACACACCTTTACCAGTTTTTGAGTCTTCACGCGGTGGAGAAAAGGAATGGCGGGCCTTTCCCTCACGCATGGCGTGGATGACGGTGGGATACCAAGGGAAGAGCTACGGTGGATCAGCGAGGAGAGACCCGCTAGGTCGTGTCTTCCTCGAACCTTTGCGCATCAGCTACAGCGCGGTGCTGTTGGTACAAAAGCTGTACACAACAGGCAGCCTTTTCCAAGCGGAGTGGGTCCGAGAGTTGTTGGGTCGTCTTGAGGAAGATAATACGCGAGAATGAGCGTGGCGAGTATCACTCCCACGGTCATCATGTTTCAAGTGATACATGAGCACCGCCAGCTCACAGGCGAGAACATGCGTCGGTACCTTCGCATCCGAGCGTTGAAGATTGCGCTGAGGGAAGCATTAGATAACGTGATCTACATAGATGGCGATGTGTGACGGTTGAGAGGCGCCGTGAGAAGCGGATGCCTCACGTCGATCACAGCTGCCAGTGCAGCCATCTTTGCTGGGGCTCGGAGGGCGCGAGACTGGTTTCGATACGATGGAACAGCGAACCCTCCACCGGCGCGAGTTCTTCATCCTTGAACGATTACGCACACACACGCACCGCCTCAACGTACCCACGGTAGCCGTGATACCGAAATGCGTCACCCACGACTGGCAGAAGGGGGGTCCTCAGCGACCTGCACACCCCGCTTCAGCCACATGCAAAGGTGCTGGTGCCTTTGCACTAAAGGCTTCGGAGCACACTGTCGGAGAAAGTTCACGTCATCGCTCACAGCAGCAGGATTGAGGCGGGCAGCGCAGCATCCACGGAGGAGACTTAAAAGGAGGCAGGAGAGAAGTAAATGGCACCTCGTAGATGTGGGCGGATGTGTCGCGCTGATCCACGGGTCAAAGGGTGCACGGATCACCTCTATCTAACTGATCGCAATGGAGCTATACGCGGGGATTCTGAGGCAGGACGTGGCGAGCTTCCGGGGCCGGAGGGGGGGGGGGGGGGCTTTTTCAGGAGATATCGCATCAGACCGTGCCGTTGACGCCCAAGGTGGGATGATGACGGCTCAGGCTCCGAGAACACAACGCATCAGGGTGGCTGTCGACAGCCCGATGTGCACACATGCTGGGTGTTGGGCATTGACGCCCCACTCAGTCAGTTCCATGCGCAGTTTCAACGGTGCTAGGAGCACAGAACCTGTATACGATATGTTTTACGGTGGAACTCCCGTCTCCGCAAATTGAGGTCCACCAGACGACTCGCCTGGTTCACTGGTAGAGAAACGCGATACGCCGGTGCTGGCGAGCGCGAGACGGATTCCTTGTGCTTCCCACGCAGTTGTAGGGTGGAGACTGTAGCGCAAAAGATGCACAATTTACGTCACTTGTATTTTCCAATCGTTGCCATAAAGCATGGGATCGCCGGCATGCAAACAAAGTTTCCAAGGGAATCAGAAGTTGTACTGACTACGCTCGACTGTGCCCCGTCACTGATCGATAAGCACAACTGTGCTCCGCCTTCGGCTGACTTTAGCCTGCGTTGCGGCCAGCGTATGAAGCGTATCCTTGCCAGCAACGCTGTAGCAGCCACTGCAGTTTGCACATGAATGCCAAATTCTTTAGCCACTTTCTGCGCTTGCTTCTCTCTCAGCGCCGCGACCTGCCCTCATGCCTGTAACGGCCACTTTATGTAGAGAAGCAGCACAACCCCCCGGTTAAGTACTTCCTTGAGAAGATGAGGGAGGTGCTCACCAACCACCCGGTGTCTCGCAAAGATTCTTTCTTCAACGAGATGGGGAAGGCACGGTAGGCGAAGGTGAGGGTGAGGAAGGCGGGTGGCTGGAAGGAGCGCCGGAAGGAGGCCCGTTGCGAGAGGCCTGTCTGCATCGGTGGTGTAGCAACACGATGGCGCGCGGCGGAGGGAAAGCAGGCGCCGCTGCGGCGGCGTGCGACCACAGCCGTGCCAGCGGCACCGCGAGGAACGAGAACAAGGGTGGCTAGCGCCCCACGTTTCACTTCCCTCCCTGCTACGTGAAAGCCCGCCGCGACGACAGCGCGCCGGGCCCCACCACGGAGCCCGCGGAGACCGGAACCGACGAGCCCACCGCTGTCGCGGAGTGCGAGGCACCCGGCAGGACGGACCTCGCGTGCCGTGCTGAAGCGAGTACAGACCAGGCGTGCAGAAGCTACTGCGGTCCTCCCGAGCATGAAGCCGATCTCTCGCAAGGGACGGCGTGTCAAGCATCCATCTGAACGGTCGGTGAAAAGATGGATGTAAGAAGTACTTGGTGAGGTGAACAGCTCTGCTCCCAAAGCGCGCGAGGTCGTGCTGCATCACCTCTTGACGGCGAAGTTGATAGCGATCAGCGGTGATGGTGTATAACCAGTCATCGGCAAGACGGCGCTCGAGATTCAGCGGCGACGACACCGGCTGCTAGAGTGGCAGCCCTGCAGCGTAACCGAGACGCTGAACCTCTTGCGCAAGAGGGTGCACTTTGTCGAGAAGACCGGCGTCCGTGGTGATGGCGGATTTTGTGTTCCAGCCCCGAGGATGACGATAGTCGACGGTGGAGCCCGGATCCGGGGTGAACGAGTGCTACCTGGTCCGCGGTCCCCACCTCCGACAGCTTCCGGCTGCCGCAGTGCGCTTCGACTTCATGTTGGGAGTGCACCTGGCGGAGGCGCCGCGTGACATGGATGGGGTGGGGTTCCCCAGCTATTATGTCTTGACGCAGCGTGCGGAGGAGGCCACGGTGGAAGAGGGGGGGGGGGGGGCAATTCCATACGGAATGTAGTACTGTAGCCCCCACGTCACACAGCGTGGACCCCGAAGCGCGGAACGATACGTGCCGATGCCGCGCATCCAGCAGGTGCGGCTTGGGGTGGGTGAGGAGGAAGAGTTGGACACGGCGTCGCCGCGAGCACTGGCTGGGCGACGCGAACGAAGAGACCAGAGACGGCGCGGCAAGGGGCCCGTTGCGGGAGATGGACGGGTATGCCGGCATGGACGCCCACATCTCCACAGAGGCGACGCGTGCACTGAAGGCGGTGTGTGTGCGCCCTTCTAACATGCCGGGTATACCGCCGACGAACAACAAGGAGGCCGAGGTCCAACCCAGAAACTGGTTCCTGTTTGCCGGCATACCGCCGCACATTTAGCAGCTGGCTTGGAAAGCCTGGCGGCCGACCCAGGACTGTGCGTGACGATCACGGTGCAGAAGGACAAGGAAGGCAAGATACGCGGCCCGTGCTCCGTGCCGTCCGTGCAGACGGGCGAGATGGGGGCGACGCTGCCGGATATGCTGAAGCAGCGCCGCCAGTCAGAGGACCTCTTCGGGTCACACGCGGGGCAGCTGCGGCACCTGGTGAAGCGCGAGCTCACACAGGAGCTACGGGGTACGCAAGGGGACGCTGCACTGCATGGCGGAAGCTCAGGTCCCGGCGCAGGACCTGATGACCATCTCCAGCCACGCGAAGGCGACGATGCTGTCGCGCTCCATTGGGTATGGCCAGCAGCCTACGGCGGAAGCCAAAGTCACACGGGCAGGCACCAACCGGACGTTATTTCCGACCCGCCAGAGGCCGCGACGTCGCTGTTCCGCTACCGGTCGCAGGATTCGTCGTGCCGCTACCTGGGCATCGACGCGCGCGAGGTGGTCAAAATGCTGGTCTGGATGCCGGGGTTCACACGAGCGATAGAGGTGACAGTGACGGCGCGAAGCTGGCCACTGCACCTCGAGTGCAGCGCACCGGCGCTCACAGCAGCGGTGCTGGTGATGCCGACGTCTCGCACACGCACCAAGCATGTTTTGATGCTGGCTTTGCAGTTCCTTGAGACACACTTCCTCAACGAGCTGCCGACTGACTTTTCAGCGCATCACGAAGTGAGCTTGATGTGCGCAGAGAGACTCTCGATGACGTGTTCGACCTTTACGCACAGCACGATGGGTGGTACTGGCGGCTGTGGGCACCGCCCACCGATGTACACTGGACCGTTGCCGCCGAAGAGGCCATGGCGTGGACAATCGTGGACATCGGATCACCCGCCACGGTGTCGGCATCAATACCCCGCCTCCTCATCGCCGCTCGAGGAAGAAGGGGAGTTTGTGCGGGCGACACGTATCATCGGAGTACGTAGCGAGTCAGCATGTCTATTCCTGTCATCCCCCGGAACGCGACTCGCAGGAGATGATGTTGGAACCTCCTCTGGCAGAGCTGGCGAGGAGAAGCGCAGTGTTTCTCGGGGATGAGGAAGAGTGAAAACAGTGCGAGCGTGAAGTGCGCAGCTCGGGTAAGGCAGTGACACAGCTGCAGCCGACGCGCCGGAATATACGCAGCACGATCCACAGCCTGAACCCTCTCATCTAGTTCATTCTCTTCGCACCACACACCGCGCATCCAGCACAGCTGCGCGTCCTGCGACGTGTTGCCTGGGTGCCACGGTATCTGCCATTAGAGTTATCTCGATTCAGCTAGGATAACGCTGCGCCACACGTGGACACGACAGCGCAGCCGTCGCTGCACGAATATACTAGCCCGCTTGCGTGAAACAAGTGAGAACCACCACCAAGGAACGCCACCTCATATTAAACGAGTCGATATTCAGCGCATTGTCATCCGCGAACCCCTAACTAGAGGGGGCAGGGAGTGCTGGAGTTCACCTGCACGACCGCGCAACGCACACGCGTATGTTCTGGTAGCCCTAGTCCGAGGATCGAGTGAGCCTCAAGAGGGGCGCTGACAGAAACAAAGGTGCGGCCTTGCAGTGAATGATAAAGAGCATGCATATTTGACGGATTTGAGCTCACGTCGCAGAGCAACTCTCTTTGTTGTTCCGCGTACCGTTGACCGGACCGAGTCGAGACTCACGCACTGACGCTCCGAATTCCACTAACCCATTTCCTACTTCAGACCCCGCGGTTACATCTCCATCTACGAGCTCCCACCACCCACCGCGATTTCGTGCAATGCACCGCGCAGGGGGATACGAAGCATCCTCCGCGTCTTCTCCGCGACGCCTTCCATCCGGCACATATCGTCGAGACAAGAAAGAAGAAGATAGAGTAGAAGATAAATCAGAAATTAGATGGGCAGCCCGAGCAACAGGTGGATCGTGACCGTCAGGAGTATTGGGCTGGGGAGATGTACGCGTGCTAGCCAATGAGGGTGGCGCACCTGGAACTTGCCTAATGAGCTCCAGTAGAAAGTCAGCGAGCTGAGGATTGGGAGCCGATTGCGTAGGGAGCTCCTTGGGGATACCATGTCCTCAACAGAGATCGGCAAGGCCAGGGCATGACCAGAGGTAAGCTGGGGTCTCTTTGCAGCTGAGCCTTGGAGACGCTACCGCGACGTGCGAGCTATTCGCGTTGTGTTGACGTACATTTTGCCTCTTTAAACTGTCCGACGAGTAAACGCGGCAGGGCTCACATCACAGTGCATGGGTCTGGGATGTATCGGAATACATTGACGCTGTCTTCGTTCGCTTCTTACAAAGGCTTGGCGCACTGCCGGGTGGCTTGCGTGAATGTCGTACACAAGCCATGGAATGGCGGAGAGCGCGTGGCCGCAGTCCATGCAAACATGAATCGTGGGTCCCGTGCCGGGGCGGGTAGCTGCCGCAGGGGCTCCAACTCTGTCTCAACGGTGCGAGTCGGTGGATCTGACGGCGGCGGCCTGTGTTTCGCCTGGATGTGGCGGAATAGGTGTGTAACGGCAAGCAGTTGATCGCAGTGTGGGCAGGGTTCTTTTGCGATGACTCGAACCCCGTGAGCAGAGGCGAGAGTGGTGAGAGGGAGGGGAGCGTGGACAAAAATGTACCACCTTACAAACCACTCACACAAGTCCCTGGCGAATGGACAGAGCGGGCGTTGGTAGATTCCTCTCCGAGGAGAAGCCCCACGAAGCGCCAGTGCGATGGGCGTGTGGGTAGCGAGAGTGTGTTGTGGGCCGCTCCGTAGCCCGACACCAAGCGCCTGCTGAGTTGGTACCGGTTCGTTGATCGGGCACAGCACACCGGTCACGGGGCGGGGCCGGAGGCTCGCGTTGCGAAGAGAGAAGGCCGCGTAGGCCTCGGTGGTGGCAGCTCAGGCGGGGCAGGCCCAGGGTAGGGAAACTCAGCCGAGGGGTCCGGCGCGTCTGCGCTTGCATTCAGGAACCCTCCATACTATCTGCACCACATGTCCGTGATCCCCATGATGCGTCAGCGTAGAAAGCCTCGCTGGGCGCGAGTGCCGGTGTGGAACTGGGCTAGGATCGTCTCTGGGCGTCGGGTGTGTTACACCTCCTCGTTCTTCGGGGTGGGGCGATCGGGTCGAAGGAGCTGCTGGCGAGGGGTGACAAACTGACGCACGTGGCCCCAGGGTATGTCCGCTTGCCGCCTCATGCCGGTGACCAGGTCCGTCATCCACGCAGCACGGGAGGAGCCTGGGGACATGGCGCGCCTTGCTAGCCGGTTATCTGCATTACTTCGACAATGATCGCACTGACCAAAGACACATTGAAAGCAAAAGCGCGCCTGGCGTTGCTGGAGGGAAAATATCATCGTCCACATGCAACGTGGGATGCCGTAGTCGACGCTGGTGGGGCCCGCCTCGAGTGCCGTGAGGAGTGACAGTGAGTCGGTAGCAATCAAAGCGGGTATCTCGAGTACTCTGTGCCTCTCAAAGTAGACAGGGAGACGGGTGAGACCGATTTCCATCGCAACGCACTCCGTTCAGTCACCGCAGGCCAGAGGGCCACATCCCTTCGTGACAGTCGCCACTACCCCATACCCGCAGTAGATACGACTGGCTGCAGCTCCTGAACGTTCGTCCGTTACACTGCCACCGTCCGTTCAGAGAGAGTAAGGGACGTTCCCCAACCGGGCAAGGTGACGCACGCAGAACACCGACTTTTCCTCTGGCGAGGAGTGCGCACAAAGACGGGCAGACAGGAGGGTGTTGGAGAAGACCCTGCCACAGGTGCGGTGAGGGTGATGTGCGTGGGTGGTTTTGAAGGAGTCGGTACAACTGCACGCACCGGAGAGGCACTCCAGGACATCCAGAATCTCATTCTCGGGAGTAACAATTTTCCCAACCGAGCTGCCGAGGTAACCTCCGTGCGCGATGGCCGAGAGACGCAACCGAGTTCGTCTGAGCAGCACGATGGAGTGTGGTGGGAGGAGGTCGGCTTTCCCGGAGAGATCCGTGTCATCCGCGTATGTAGGTGCACCAGCAATGAGGGCAGCCGCTTTGGCGCGGGAGTGTTCTAAGAACTGGCGGCACGTGACGCTCGCCACGTCCCACCGCGCCTCGGCTCCATACAACAGCTTCGATTCGATGAGTNAAGCAAGCGCCAAAGAGCGTGTGGGTGGTGTTGGAGGCGCGCTCAGTTCCATATATAGTGAGCCTGCATCCACTTCTTGATGATGTCTGCAGTCTTTTGTAGCGCTTCCTGAATCTTTGAGCTGTCGGTTGAGGAGTGCGTGAGGGTGAGGCCGTCTGCGAAGCAGGCATGGTCCAGTTCTACTATCGTCTCGAGGGCAACGCTGAGGGAGTCCATAACGATGATACAGAGGAGAGGACCGAGTTGCGAAACTCGGGGTACCACACAAGTGAAGGCGGCAGTCTTCGAGAGAGTTGTGACGGCGCCCTTGAGCTTTGCGGTTGTATAAGAAGTTCCAAGCTCATCACAGTATGTGTGGGTTGACCTCAAAGCGCCGTAGGTGGCGGATAAACGCCCCGCAGTCTACCGAATCCAATGCCCGGGCATAGTCTACCAAGAACGTCCCCATCTCGACTACAGGGGGGGGGGGGGGGTTGGACTATGTTCTGAAGGGGGTCGAGCGGATTGAGTGCAGGCCAGCAGAGGAGGGGGACGGCTTGCTCGACCCGGGGAGGGGGCCCCGTCCGGTCTTCAGAGACTGAGCCGCTTGCACGAGCCCTGGCAAGCTGGTTTAAACACGTCTTGCTGGTCGCTTCAGCGAAAAGCCAGCTATGACCTGCCTACCCCACCGGGGCTTGCATCCTGACACACACAAACATCAGATGCAGGCGCTGAGCCTCCCCACGTAGCAGATACTCGGCCCTTACTCCACATTGAGGTGGCCGGCACCAGCAGCGGAGAATTAACCGCAGAGAGGACACAAAAATACAACTTCACCCCTCCTGCCCCGCCGCCGTGACAAGAGCAAAGCAGCACTGTACATGACCTCGTAGCCACCATCACGGTGACGTACCACACGCCATCTCCAACCCAGCACCGATCCTCACTTTGACCCTCCTCCCCTCCACAGGCGCATGCACGCTCGGTAAAGGAATGCGGTGATGTGGCACCCGGCGTCACACCAGAGTTCTCGCAGCCCGAGCAAGCGTCCTGAGAGGAGAGAAGGGAGCGTAACGCGCCTCGCTGCAGTCAAGCCGCTGGCGGAGCGCGAGCGGTCGCTGTGTACCTCACGACGACACGCCGTTGCGAAGGAACGGCAAGTCAGTGGAAAGACACGGCTCGCTGCCGCGAAACGGAGGGCGGGCAGCTCGACCTACTTCTTTGCGCACAGAACCTTCCAACGTCAAACGTGCCGTGACGGTGGTGTCAATCATGAGGAAACGGGAGCGCCTCCACCCTGGAATGCGCCACCTTCCTCTCTCTTCCTCGGCACCGTTGGCAAATCCACCTCCACTCGAAATCGCAGGGTCTGCCGCATCGCATCCACTGCAGGGCAACACGCGGCGAGGCACCGTCTCCCACAGAGCTTCGTAGCTGCTGATGATGCAGCACAGTCCATGTAGGGCTGCGTCGCGCAGAGGAAACTAGCCCTTATACTAACGCGTGGGTATCTCTGTAGCTACACACGTGCCTTGGGCCGCCACCAAGTTGTCACCCGGTTGCAGCTCTGATTCGCAGACACCCGCATAAGCCTCGCTCACGCCAAGCGCCTCGATTCTACGCCCTCAGCACATGTCGCACCAGCAACAGAGAAGCGTTGAGCGCGTTCAGCTACCCTGATGCGCTGCCACACATTCGGCGTGGTGGAGTATCATGAATAAGAGCACCAACGGGAACGGCCCTGGGGAGATTCAGGTGAGGGAGACGGTGACGCCAGCACGGCACGCCACCCCAGCATCTCAGGGACGACGAAATGAGCAAAGGAGGGTATAAAGCAAAAAAGGCAAACTCCACGGTGCGCATAGTCGAGCGCGTGAGGATGTCGCCACCGTGTGCTCCCCGATCACCTGGCTGCTTCGGAGCCGCAGAGGCACCATACGAATAGCTGTAGTAGCTATCCGTGGGAGGGCACCGCTTCCCGCCCCTCTGTCACAGAAACGCATGCAGTGCAGCGCCTCTCGGCGGCAGGCTCTCCCAAGGCTGTTAGGCTCAACACCTCCCTCGTGCAAACCCACACATCGCACGCCGTCTGCCAGCGAACCTGAGCAGCCTCATCGCTCCGCAGAGGACACGCCTGTCCGATGAGGGCGGCGCGCCGGCATTTTCTCCATACCGTACCATCCCACTCACCTAGGCGTGTCTGGCGACAGGCCGCCACGAAAAGCCTTTCGCAAGGGCAACTCTGCGCAGGCCCTTGAGCTGGAGCGTCAGTCTGAGCGGCTTAGCGCCACTCAACGGCCTCCGCTGGCTTCTTCAAAGTCGGAGCCCGACACCCGCATGGCGGCCTGCAGACCCACCTGACATCGTTCGCTCCGCAACCGGACTCACTCCGCCCATGGAAAAAGCACATAAAGTGTCGCGCTGCGAGTATCGGACGGTACTCACAGCATCCGCATACGCCTCAAAGTTCATGGAGGTGGTTGGGGTGTGTTCGTCACGCCAGCGCTGCTTCAGCGGTTTCGCAGCTCTGCGCCACAGTTATACTCGCGGACAAAACACTCAGCGCGATGCCCACCTCGTGCTGCCATGGTTCGCTGCGACACGAAATCGTCCCATGCGCCACCAATGGGCCAGCACGCGTCTCGCAAGACCGACTCAACTGAGAAGCATGTGTGCAGATCCAAGACCCCCGCAGCATCACCGAAGCCTCCTGCCTCTCTTCCTTCAGGCGTGACTCTCTCCATCAGGGAAACCGTCGCTCACAGCAGAGCTACACAGTCTCAGCAGCTGCTCTGTCCGCGCTGCACCGCGTCAGCTTACGTATCCCTCCGTAGGTGGCCATTAAGAGGCTCGGGCGAGGGGTGAAGGTCCGCAGCGAAGGAGAAAAGCATCGAGAGGAGAGTCCCCTGTGCTCGACTCGTGCAACGGAGCGGGGACCCCATCGAATGTCCTTTGATGAAAACTAAACGAGGGAAGCAACGGGATCCGTCCGTCGGCCGTATCACTTGCCCCCACCCTCCAGTCAGCCCACAATGAGCCCGTCAACCTATCCATCGCCCACAGCAGGGACAGGGCTCACGTGCAGCGGAACACACCACCCAGCCATACTCGCCACGCCACAATCCCACAGCTAAGCCAGGTTTCACCACACCCCGTGACGCTGCGTGGCGGCGGGACCAGCGACGAAGGTTCGCGCATGTCGTGCGTGTCAGTTGTGCCAAAGAAGTAAGGGACACCGTGGCTCCGCACCCCGCCCCGCCTTCTAACCCTTGTCGAGACAGCCAACTCGAGAAAGACCAAACCGAGGCACAGACTTGATTCACACACGCACACCTAACAACCTACAGCAAGAATCAGTGGGCCCGCTTCGACGGGACAAAAGGCGAAGACGCCCCAGGAGAATACTCACGAGATTCTCAAATATCCCGTACGGGCGACTCACACCGTTCTTTTCCCCCCCGTCTCATGAGCGCGCGGAGTGGGTCACTGACCGGCTCATACGCAAACCACCCCGCGCAGCGGTCATGGTCAGAGGGACGGGAGAAGAGAAAGCGAAGAGGGAGAACACGGAAGGTGAAGAAACAGGCCCAGCCGCTGGAACCGGGCACCAAGGAGAGCGCAGCGATGGCGCACGCGTGAAGGAACGAGGGGGGTGGGGAAGGCGACGAAAGCTGGGAGACCAGCAGTGATAAGAGAGAGTATTCTGTGCGAAGCATGTGTGAGCACCCATACCAAGAGACCCCCTCGCCGCGGCTGTGGCGTCCTCCGCAAGCGGCTCGCCTCCTACAGCCAGCTCTCTCAGCTGCTGTGGCAGCACCTTCCAGAAGGAGGCCAACATAAGCAGATGAGGGAAAGAGGGGCAAAGCTGCGCCGCACCAGCGCATCCTTATTCCATCCGTCCTTCCCGCATGGCATCGCCATCCAAAGCATACACCGCGCGCAAAAGGACGTGCAAGGGCGACACTCGCAGCCCCCCAACCCACTCATCTCGGCTACTGGTGCTCCCCTTCAGCGACAACGGTGATGTACATCGACTCAGCACCTGTGCGGTCATTCAAGCACGCAAGGACGCAGGCACAGGCGCACAGTAAGCGCCACAAAGCCATCCTTGAAAGGGTGAAAGGACGAGCACCACAGCAGCATCCTCACCACGCCCTCACCCCCTCCGCCAAGGTTTGCGAGCACGCCGTGCGTCATCCGCGATCAGTGTCGCGTCACTGTAGAAGCTTTGGCAAAAGAGGGAAAAATAATAGGAAGGCGGAATGTGCAATAATGTTGATACTACTCACGTGGTACCCTCCGCTGTCAAGCAAACCCCCAGAAGAGAAGATGATCGGGGTGAACTATTCATGAAGCTATGCGGGGGTGAGTTGATAACCCAGCCCATCCCCACACATCAACGGTGCCTCCCTCTTTCGTCTCCCAGCGCACACAACATGCGCAGCGCCGCAGCATTCGCCCCTCCATGAGGTCCCCTGCGAGTCAGCACAGCGACAAACACATCCCGATGCGCCCCACAAGCACGCATCACACAAATGCACAAGCGCAAGTCAAGCTATCCAGCCGAAGCAACACGACTGGGGTGCAGCGGGGGAGGCAAAGGAGGACGGATCACGATGTTTCGGCGACGGCAGAAGGATGGCCTGAGCTCAACCAGCACACAGCTGGTTCAAAGGAAGCCCACAGAAAGAGAGGAGGGCGAGAGACACTGCATGCTCGATTGGCCCGCTAGCAGAGGAGGGTCATTCCACCTTGCGCTACGTTTGCAGTGTGGACATGGAATGGGGTGCATAAGGCAGTCCGCCTTCGCCGACATCACATGCTTATACGCAGCTTCGTACAAAACAGCGTCACCCCCTTCCGAGGTATCGCAAGGAGGGGGCCACCCCTAGCGCACATCACCCATCGCTGGCGAAGAGACGAACCGGACCCAAAAGTGCTTTTCCAGAACTGCTCCGCTACCCAACACCACATCGTCACGCCCACTTCGTCAGCCATCGTGTCAGCAACGCGCCCCTCCACCACCACGGCTTCTCGCCCTATCGAAAACGTCTGGTGCTAACTCCAGCAAAGACAGTAGAGGTTGTACGAATCCGCAGTGTAAACGCGACGAACCACCACCGTTTCCTACCTCACATCACACAAAAGCCCCCAATGGATGCCATGCTAACGGAGCATAACCTCTGCCCCGAAGCGAGGCTACTGCGGCGGACACGTCGCCTTACCATTGTCGCCGAATATTGCTGTCCAACAGCTCATCCTCCTGCCGCATTGACAGACCTTGTGAGGCTCCTTAAAAAACGCATCAGGAGAGGTCACGATCAACACCCGCAAGCTTCCCGTTAGCGACATAGACAACTTAGCGGTCGCTCTCAGAAGGCCATGGCACAGAGACAGCTACCACATCAGCCGCGCACTAAAAAAAAATTGTCTCGCCGAACACCAAGTCGCACACTCGGCTCTGCGGCAGCAACGTAATGCGCTATCGCTAGACTTCCCTCTGCAGGGGAACAACGGGGCTTATCCAGACCTGCGCGCACGTACCGCAGGTCGCTCAGGTACTGCGGCACCTTCACGTACGCGTCGTCGTCCCCCTTCATGATGTACGGCACGTCGGGGAACGCCGTGTACGCGTAGTTCAGCCACAGAATGAGCTTCTGGCTCATCCCCACCTCCACCGGCAGGCCCCAAGATATCGTCATACCTATCCGCTTCCCAGTCGTCGGCCTGCGGTCCGTCAGCATGTCCACCCACACAGCGTTGCGGTGCTGCAGCGCCTCCTGCCACAGCGCAGTCGACGCGTGGCAGACGTACACCGCAGGCGCCGTGAACAGCGGCGTCACAGGCAGCGACAGCGCCGCGGCCAGCTCACCCAGCGACCCCGGCCACTCAGAGCGCCGGCCGCCCCATCCGCCAACCGCCACCGTCTCCACATCGGAGCACGGCGACTGTAGCGACTCTCCACCATCAGGCAGCATGTCGCGCCACCCGTCGCGCAGCCGCACACGGTGCAGCTCAGACCTGACTGCCACCGGGGAGCCGTCACCGCGTCGCGGGGCGCTCAGACGCCCGCTCGCAACGTTGGTGACTCCATGTAACGACGCCGTTGGAGTGCACCTTCAACCTGCGGACCTACGCTCGAAAGCCCGCATGGAAGTTCGGAGAAGGTCGCCGTCGTTGCGCAGCTCCCGTGCCAGCAGGGGGCAAGAAGGAGTGCAATCCCAATCGCTGCTACTGCTCCTTCGCATCTTCGAAGGAGCAAAAGGCTACGCCGCCGAAGCCGCTGGGGCAGGATGGAGCACCCGTGCATACCACCGCGCCCATGCTGCACTGCCTTATGAGCATCAGTCCGCAACAGACACGGCCCTCGCCGGTCTCACCTCATCCTCTCCAGCTCTCCACGCGCTCGCCACACAGCCTGCAGCGGTGAAGGACACGAACCCGAGGGGGGTGGAGCAGCAAGAGCAGGAAAGCGGAGCAAGTGCACCCGTTGGGCAAAACGAGTAGGAGATCGGGGAAAGCGGGGAGAGATTCAGAACGACCCACCTAGAAGATCTCCCCAACGTTGCTGCTGCATCGTTCAAACGTCAGGTGTGGGGAGGCGAGGGCCTACGGAGAAGAGGCCCCAGGGAGCTATTCCTCGGAACAGAACTCATGTCGTGCGCCCCTCAGCCTCCCACTGGCGGGTGAAGGGGAGTGCCGCAGTCCCACGCTGTGACGACGACCCTCAGCACGATAAGAAGTCGCCCGACACGACACAAGAGAGGGGGAAGGAGGAGGGAGATGGTTTTCGTGAGGAAGAGAAGAGGTGCATGAAGAGTAGCAATCAGGATAGTACAACTATGGAGTATAGAAACCGCACCCACCAGCCTCGCGAGACGCGCCAGCAGGCAGTCGATGAGCTCCACGGATCGGCAAAGCACCGCGCGAAGTCGGTGTTCATGCCTCCTCCATCTCGCGTAGCAGCAGCAGCTCACCCTGCCATCCCTCGCTCGCACCCCGACGTAGAGCAAAAGAAAGCGAGCACGCATGCGTGAGGCGAGGGTATCGCAGCACTCACACCACCCAGTAGAGCCATTTGCGAGGCACACCCACACCATGGCCCTGGTTCTGTGGATTAGACGGCTTAATGGGCACCGCAGCTACACAGCCGAGC
>JASAOM010000904.1:0-24267 GCA_030849085.1 Borovskyia barvae | reverse complement strand
AGATCGTGCGAAACCCCGCTAGGTGAGAAGGAAGGAGCATTCGAGAAAGCGGGAGCAGAGGAGAGCTCAGGAATCTCTTGGACTTCGCCGCAACATTTTCTGGTAGGAGGTGTTCGCGCTATCACACGAATCTCCAGCTGTGGCGGCGTCAGCATTGTCTTTCCACATCATCACAAAACCCAACGATATCGCACCGAGTCTTCTTGCAGTACCAGCGACACACGCGCGTTTTGCACCGTCGCGTCACTCCATGATCCCATCGCAAAACTGTTTTGCTATCTCTCTCTCTCTCTCTTTGACTTTCGCTTCTGCTTCCTCCTTCGAAATCCTTGTGGATATGCGTTGCACGCTCGTTGTGTGTTTTGTGAACATATGCGGATGGGTTGGGCGGCACGGCGGAGAGGCACACCGAAGCAGAAAGAGCGGGAAAGCCAACTTCTCCGTTGCTCTTTTTTTCTAAGGCCTTTCTATCGCATTATCGCGCCCCTTCCGAGCCTTTCATATATTTTTGCTGGCACACACATCATCACCACTCCACCACAACCGCAAGCAACGCAGTCCTCCCCTTTTCAGTACCGCAAACTCGTAAGCCCCTCTATCTCTACCCCACCCTCAAGATGCAGAGCGCACTCCAACCCAACGCCGATTTGATCTCGGAGGTGGGCTCCGTGCACACGTCGCGCCGCACATCCATGTTGCAGCGCCGCAAGTCGAGCATCGCCGGTCGCAAGGTCCTCTACGTCCCGATGAGCGAGCGCATCTTCATCGGCCTCGCCACCGTGCTACAGATCCTCATCCTCGCCCTTCTCATCGCAGCCGCCGTCACGGACGTGTTTCAGGTGGACGGCACGCAGGCCATCGCGTCCCAGGCCAACCTGACAGTGGTGGGCGAGGGCCTCGGCGTGTCCATCACGGAGGGATCGAAGCCTTTCTGCTACTCGTTGTGGGGCGCCCGCAAGTGCGGCACGACCACCTTCCATAGCCAGAAGTGGTACACGGAGCGCAACATTCCGTACATGGGCTTCCCGTCGCCGGTGACTCAAACCATGATGGTCGGCGCCGCTGCCTTCGCGGTGCTCGCCGTGTGCTACTCCATTATCAACCTCTTCGGCATCGTCATCGTCGTGGTGATGCAGGGCTACACCGCCGTGCTGTGCGCCTGGTCCTTCTCCGTGTGGATCACGATCCTCATCTCGTGGGCACTGAGCGTGGGCGTCTACTCCCGTGGCATGGTGACGCGGCCGAACCCCAACCTCCCCGGTGGCAAGCTGCACCTCAAGGACTATTGCAAGCTCACCACGTCCTTCGCACTTACCATGACTGCCTTCGGCCTCCACGCCTTCCAGTTCGCCTTCACCGTCGCTCACACCCGCCTCTTCGAGGGCCGCCTCAAGGCGCTGATCGCGGAGCAGAAGCACCTGAAGGACTCGACATTCAACCAGCCCATCGATGACGAGCACCACTGAGGCGGACAAGAAAAGCAAGACGGAAGGGGGTCTTATAGATGAAGTAAAAGCGAAAGTGTCAGTGTCAAAGAGGTTCAAGACGAGGTGGCTCTGCGACAGAAACCTCCTTTGTCCCTTCCCTCCCCCCTCCCCCTCCCTCCTCTCTTTCTGTTTTCGGTTCTAACGTTGTGGCATTATCTTAACTTCCTTTTGTTTGTGTGTGTATTGCCCTTTTCGCTTCTTCTATCCCCCACCTTTTTGCTTCATCTCGCTTCTAAACAACAACACCTAAAAGAAAGGTGTGCGCAGCACGCCGAAATATATATATATATGCAGGTGGATGTGGATGTGTGTGTAATGTGGCAGGAAGAGGGAGGAGGACGGCTGTGTCGACGGGTGATCGACCAGGCGAAATCTCACGGAGGCCCCCATTCGCATTCTTTCACACATCTACACACACATAGACATCTATGTATATGTGTGGCTGATTTGTATTTCGATGTTTGTCAGTTTTCCTCTGCTTACTTCGCTCTCTTCACGTTTTCTCCTCTTCTTTCTTTTTCTTTTTCTTTTCGAGGAAACCCCCCCTCCAATGTGTCGGCACCCCTCAGGGTGCCTCTCCGCTGTTGTAGACCAACACCTAAATTCTAAAGGAACAGAAAGGAAGAGGGGGGGACAAAAAAAATTATGCGGTGTCCATTTTCCCCTTTTTCGGGGTATGAACAACGCATGTATAGGCATGTGTAAACATATATATATATATATATATGTTGATTTATATATTGCACATTCCCTCGCTTCTTTTTTTTCTTGCCTTCCCTCGCCTCTTTTTTTTTCGTTTTTGGCTGCATCTCTCTCATCCGTAGAACGTGTTGTACAGTACGTAGGCGGGGGAGGGAAGAAGGGGCAGAGAGGCCCCTCTACCGGTGGATCTGTGGGCTTGTAGGACTTGCTCTCCTTGTTCATGACCCGCAGACACGTGCATGAAGAATGAACGAGGACTTTGTCTCACTCCCACACACACACACACACACTTACCTTCGGTTTTCTTCTGCTGCTGCTTGTGTTGCCTCACGATGGACCAAAAGGGAGAGGAAGGGCGAAAAGCGGGGTGGTTCACCGGGACCTCACCATGCGCATTGTGTGCGCAGGGGAGAGGAGGGAGGGGAGCGGATACACGAAGATCTCGTTTCATCGCAAGATTCGCTGGAAAGTGGTGTGTGACCTCTGCCCCCACCTCGCGCGTTCTCCCATGAAAGCACGCTAACGCACGTCGGAGAAGGAAGGGGCATCCTCTGTGTGGGTGTTTTCATCGGTGCAGCGCCTCCCCACTCTACCGCACCCCCTGCCACACCGGTTAGGAGGTACTGGGTGCTGAGGAAAGAATTAGCTGGTGGTGGTGGGTGGTGGTCATGGAGAGAGAGAGAGAGGGGGACACAGGGAAAGCAAACATGGTGCGTACATTTCCTACGACAACCATGCGGCTTGTAGTCCGACGCCCTCTCCACCCTTTTTCTTCTCCCATTTTTCGCGCTTTTGCTTTTGTGTGTGTGTGGGAGGGGGGGGGGGGGGGCGGTATCTCTCTCTCTCTCTCTCTCTCTGCGCGTACGGATGGAGTACGTGTGGTGTAAGCGTGCGGTCGTGTGGGTCTTTCCTCTTTTATCTTTTTTTGTTGTTGCTTGGGTACTGTCCACCTATACTCCCCTCTTGTTGTTCTCTCTCTCTCTCTCTTTGTGTGATCTTCATTTTTTTTTATCATGGCCACGACTCGTTTCTTCCGATTTGGTGGGCAACGGGACGTGAATAAGTATAGGTATATATATACGCATATATATAGGTATATATTCCTTCTTCTGCTCCCTCCCTCCCTCCCCCCGCTTTCTCTTGACCGTTCTGCGCATCAGGACGGGGGGAGAAGCGAAGGAAAAGGGGGGTGGAGGAGGAGCGCGAGGAGGGTGGGGAGGGTGGCCCACTCGGAGAGATTTAAGAAAGGCGGGAGGCGCACGAAGAGGAGCACCGCCGCCCTCCCCCCGCCCCCAGCCCAAAAAAAAAAGAACACCGACCGTACCTAAGCCTCATCTGGAGTGATTGGGGCGTGTTGGGAAGGGGGGAGTGGCCCCCCACGAAATCGAAAGATATTTTTTCTCGCCTTCGCTGCCGCTGCCCCTCTACCGATTCGCCTACGCTTCCCGATCCTTGCCCTTATCTCTCGTCTCGCATCCCCCTTCAGTTGAGCCCTTCCCTCAGCGACCAAGCTCTCCGCCCTCCTCCTTCCCTGTTTCTCCATCGCCGCACAACTCGCTCTCTGCCGGATTTCCTGCCGCGCACTCCCCCATTCCTTTCACGCGAGGGAGAGGACTCCGGAGTTTGAAGGGGCTTTGTGAAAATCGAGTCCCTCCCTTCACTTTGCTTTCCCTTTGCTTCAACTGTGGCAAAACCATGGGAGGTCGGGGGGGAGGGGCATGTATCATAGGGTTCTCAAACCGAAGAGACCACTCCTGTTGCGCTTCATATCTTATTTCTTGGGCGTCAGTGAGCCCCGCCCACCCCCACCCCCTTATCTTTGACTTCTTCTGCCCTTACTGTACATGTGTGTATGAAGGCCTGGCTGGTTACCTTTTCTCGTGTTTCTTCATTCTACTCGAGTCCTCCTTTTCTTCTCCCGACCCCGTCGGTAATTCGGTAGCCCCATCCCTGTGACCCAAGGCTTGCCACCAGGCACGAACCAGCATCCGCGCCGATTCCTAAGCTGAGCACTGGACACAGCCGGCGAGCCAGCACCAGCACACATCCTCCTTACTCCACCTTCTTCTCAGCCTACAGACAATGCGAGGAAGTCCGCGCCTTTGGTCGATGTCCGTGTGAGTGTACGAGCCTGGGGCGCAAAGTAAATAGCTGAGAATAGGTAGAGAAAGGTCAGTAGATGTGTGTTTCTCCCTAGAATAGGGCGGAGCATGGGGAGTCCCTCCTCAGCCTGAGGGAAGAAGGGGGGAGGGGGGTGGCTGTCCTGCATCTCCCCTTCCCCTCCCGCATGCCAGAGCGGGGCCGTGGGAGGCCAGTTCGTGGCCTTCGTTGTTGTTTCCTCTGAGGATCCAAGACGAAGCCATCAGCGGTGGATACGGAACTGCACATCGGATCGTTTGTGTGTGCATGTGGTGACGTGTATGGTGTGTGCCTGCAGCGTGGCACGTTCGACGCTGTTCTCGCGTCTCCCCACACGCGCCTGCACAGCGGTCAACCTTTCTCCGCGCCCTCCTCTACGCCTCTTGTGTGCTGCCACCCCTCTTTCTTCCATTCTTCCTCGCCGTGTTTGTCTTTTTCCTCTTCGGCCGTGGGGAGGTGCCGGGAGGGGTCGAGAGCGCCGTCCTCTCACTCACCCGCCTCCCAGCTGCCTTTTGCATTCCCCTCACCGTTTGCCGGCGGTCGTCTTCCGGGTCCGCCAGCCTCCCAAAAAGAGCCACGCTTCATCCCCACAGACAGAGACGCACGCATTTCATTACTATTCTCTCCACCCGGGCAGCGCTCTCTCCCCCGCTCCTCTCTCTCCAACCCCCCCCCTTTCATCTGGAGGTGGTGCGGTGCTCTTCTCCCTTCAAAGCCGACCTCGCACGTTAGCCCCTCCACCTCACCTCACCCTCAAGATGCAGAGCGCACTCCAACCCGGCACCGAGCTGATCTCGCAGGTCGGCTCGGTGCGCACGTCGCACCGCACGGGCATGCTGCAGCGCCGCAAGTCGGGCATCGCCGGTCGCGAGGTCCCCCACTGCCCGATGGACGAGCGCATCTTCATCGGCCTCGTCGCCGCGCTACAGACCCTCATCTTCGCCCTTCTCATCGCAGCCGCTGCCGCGGACGTGTTTCAGGTGGACGGCACGCAGGCCGGCGCGTCCCCGGCCAACCTGACAGCGGTGGGCGAGGGCCTCGGCGTGTCCATCACGGAGCGCCCGACGCCGTTCTGCTACTCGTTGCGGGGCGCCCGCCACTGCAGCACGGCTGCCCTCCACGACCGGAAGTGGTACACGGCGCGTGGGCGTCTGCGCCCGTGGCATGGCGACGCAGCCGAGCCCCAACCCCCAAGGCGGCAAGCTGCACATCAAGGGCTGCGGCAAGCTCACCACGTCCTTCGCACTCACCGTGACCGCCTTCGGCCTCCACGCATTCCACTTCGCCTACACCCACCGGCTCGAGGGCCGCGTCGAGGCGCTGATCGCGGAGCAGAAGCACCTGAAGGACTCGACACCCAACCAGCCCATCGATGACGAGCACCACTGAGGCGGGCAAGCTCGAGTTGTACTCGTGCACCTTTTCGTTTCTCTCTTTCTCCGGTGGGAAAGACGGAGGCTTTCGAGTGCACTTTCGCGTGTCTCGATACGCCCAGGCGAACCCTCGTGAGGCGCGGTGGGGAGGCGTGCGCAGCTGAAGGGGTGCAGTGGCTCCTGGACCAATTTGTGCTCGAGCCTCCGTACGCCAGCGATGGCGAACTTCCATTCTGGCTCCCGGGTCAGGTCGACCGGCGTGGTCTGGTTGGTGTAGAAGGGGGTCTGGAGGAACGGGGCCTGGATCGTCGCGTACTGTCGCGCTACAGTGGACCACCTCTAGCGGCGGGCACACCCCATCGACCTCACCAGCTCCACCGCCGCGGAGTGGAAGGGCAGGGCGAGAAGGTCTGCTGGCATCGCGCGCAGGTTTTTGGAGCCAGCTGCGGTGCTGGTCTCGTATCTGTGGGCTCATCGCCGTCCCTCATCTGCGAAACTTGGGGGGCTTTCCGGGGTGGATTAACCATTCCCGTGGACAGGCGTACACCCCGGGGTACCTGCCCGTCCAATTTAAAGGGCCGGACAGCCCTGTCGTCATCGCCCGATCCATCTCAGCCTGCGGGTCGTCGTCAACGCGCTCGTGCGTGGCGGTCTCATGGGCAGGCCCAGGTCTGCGGCCTGGAGGTGGGAGGGCGGAGTGGTCCGACGCACGGAGCGTGTAGAGGCCCAAGGACGACGCTGAAACGTCACGCGTCACGGTGTCGTGGCCGAGCTGCCCCGTGTGGGAGCGGACGGTGGGGTGGTGCTGGGCACGGAGGGTAAAGTTGTGCCCATGGAAGGAGGTCGGGAGCGGGACATCCGCTGTGCCTCGGGACAGGAAAAACGCTCGGCGACCTCGTACGTCCACTTCGTCGAGAATGCGCGGCGGCGTCAGTGCCGCAGGTGCGCCGTTACGAAGGGCGGTGTGGCCGAGCCTTTCCAGTGCCTCGGCTACGGTGGAGAGGGAGCCCGCTGAGAGCGCTGTGCGACGGACTCGTTCGCGTACCGCTCCCTGGGTGAGAGCACGGTACTGCCCATCAGTGGCACTAGCCAAAACGGAGGCCACTAGCATGTACCGAAAACCATTTGCTCGCGCGCAGGGTTCGCATACCGTGTACGCCGTTTCCCACTCGATCGGGGCGCCACCCGTCAGTGCAGAGTGGGGCCCGACAAGATCGCCCGCGGGCACGATGTGCGGGGATTTCACGGCCGTATCTGAGGACATAACCGGAGTCGTCTCTCTCGGTGGGAAGGAGGACGTAGCCAGGAGGACTACGCGGATAGCATCCAGAAAGGATGAGCGTTTGGGCTTGCGCTGTGTCGCAGCTGAGAGGAGGGCGCGGAGGCGCGGAGGTAGGGAGGGGGACGGAGCCATGGTGACGCCCAAGTAATGCGCAAAGAAGTGGGCGGTCATGAAGCTGCCGCACTCTTCGCTGCCACGGGCCTGGCGCTGACATCTGCAGAATTCCAATTGAATGGAGGGCCCGATGCGTACCGACCGCCTGCGGAGGTCTTTGTGCATCGGCCATGAGGGGGCAGAGTCGAATATGCGCAACCGGAGGCTGCCGTCGACGTTTGTGCCAACTACTCGGGAGAGGGTCCCAGAGATCCAGTGGTGGAGGCTGAAGAAGGGGAGGTACACGACACCGTGCGTGCAGAGGCGCTGCTCGATCTGCGCTTTCAGCTTCCGGGCTGTCGGGTCAGCCAAGGGGTCGGATTTTCCCTGCAGGGCCAGGTCGGGCAACGTGGGGTGGGAGTATCCTGCTGCTTAGGGCAAGGCGAAGCCTGTTGCGGCCCTACCCGCCCTTCTACTGAGATCATAGAGCCTTCCCTTTTTTGAGTCAGGAGTCGGGGACGACGCCGGGACCTGGAAGGTTCCACCACCCTGGTAGTATGGGCCACGGCGGTTGCGCGGGCGACTCAGGTTGGGACGCCTCTGCTGCTGTTGCTGTTGCCTATTACGCGCCGTAGAAACAAGGGTCTTGAGTCGTGCCTCGATCTCACGGTGACGGTTTGCATCGGTGGCCTTCACCTCGCCAAGGAAAGCCTCAAGATCAGACAGATCAGCATGAGCGGTCACGTTGCCTCCCGCATCCATCACCGGAGCATAATAGGTGCCACCGGAAAGATCTTCCTCGACGGGTGAGATGCACCACCCACGAAGCCACCACCGACCTGCCCGCCGCACATTAGCATAGTGAACATGTCGTGACCTGGGGCCGGGTACCACACAGCCTCCGGAAAGGCGCAGACCACCGGGGCCTGGGCACGACGCCGCGATGGGTCAAGCGTTTGTAACGCACGTACGTTGTGGTAGATGATAGCCTTGTCGACGGGCACAGTGAGAAGGTAGTGGCACAACTCAAAGGCTGCCTTGTCACGGCTCTCCGAGAAGAGCAGCATCCTTTCCAAGGAATTGGGAATGTTCTGACGCGCGCGCGCCAACGCCAACGTACGTAGTTCTTCCCAGTTCGAAGCTGCATACTCTTCGCCGAAACGGTGCAGTCCAACAGCTGCTTCAACGTAAGCGGGAGACCAAAGGGTACATCCTGACATACGAGTCTTTCGCCATCACTGCTGGGTCCCAGGAAAGAATGTTGCTGTTCTCTTCCGCTGCCGCTGCCTTAGCGGACAGGCTGGTGCTGCTAGGCGCTGAGTTGAACTCACACTCCAGAGACGCGCGCATCGACTCGACCATTCTTCCGTGTAATGCGCTTATCACGGTGCAGCTCCTCGCATCGCATCAGGCTCGCCATGACCTCGCTGAGGCGTGATGTAGGAGAGAGGGGGCGTCCCAACCGAGGCAGCTCCAAGTGAGGGAGTCCGTGTGTGAGTGAATGCGGAAAGAGATGGCAGGCCCGACATGGTGGTTTGTATGGGCGATGAGAAAGCATCGCACGAGCGGACCTTGGCGATGGAGAAACGGGGGGAGGGGGGGTTACTCCTCTGCACGTCCCCTTCCTTGGGATATCGATAAATCTGTCGATACGTAAATATCGATCAACGATAGCCACTCCAAAAGGAAGGGGAGTGGGGGTCACGCCGACCCCAGGCCGACCACCTGGGGAAAACCCCTACGGTACGTTGCGTATCTGCTGTGCCGTGGATAAAAGATAAGAACGACACAGGAAAAAAAAAAGTCGGTCGGGCAAACGCTCGGGATACGCCCCGCCCCCCCTCCCCCGTGTGTGCGCAGCAGGATCGCCCGAGCTTCACACCATTCCTGCGCTCTACCGCGCTGGTGTCCTTCCGTTACAACCCACCGTGGCTTTGAAAAGACGACGCCCTTTACCATTGTGTCCTGACCTCTTTGGAAAGGAAAGGGGGAGGGGAGAGTTACGGTTGGCTCGGTACGGAGTTCTGGCCCAGGCTTGGAGCACCCGAATTGGGTCAGATGTATAAGTTCTCGGCAGCGGCGGAAGACCAAGCCCATCCACGACGAGACGAGAGGAGCCGCCGCTCACCCGAACGCTGCGTGAAATACCCATCAGCTGGGTTCAAGGGGGGCTGGCTGTTGGTAGAGGACATTAAATACTTGATCTCGCCACCTGCTCTTACCGAACCCGTCGAGGTGCCGTTGGGTGTGTACGATGAGAAAGCCATCGGGCACCATCGCTGCTCGGGAGTGGCCATGGCAACTCGCCGCCTCGGTGCGCCACGTCAACAGCCTTTGCGCTCCTAGCGGTACCGAGGGTGCCGAGAACCTGCGCCGAGGGGTCCAACTTTATGCAACCTGTTTCCAGTCTCTCCATATACCAGGGGGAAGAGGGGCTTTCTGGGCGGTGCATCCGACGCTTTGGTGTAGAAGAGGGCAGTGCGCAGGGGGTCCCCAAGGAGGAGCGTCTTCCATCTCGGGCCCTGCACGCTCTTGCGTCTGCATCAACGCACGTCGCTGACCTCCCTTCCTCATCATTATGGACACGGGCCAGGAT
Organism: Borovskyia barvae; assembly: GCA_030849085.1. NCBI lineage: Eukaryota > Euglenozoa > Kinetoplastea > Trypanosomatida > Trypanosomatidae > Borovskyia > Borovskyia barvae. The sequence goes on along the minus strand of JASAOM010000904.1, from coordinate 14,595 downwards.
CAAACAAAGGTGCGGCCCTGTCGGGTGGCCTTGACGGTTCCTCGCAAGTGGAACGTGCAGCACATCAGGCATACTTCCTCTTCTAGGCTAGCGGTGCTGCTTTCTCTTCACCGCGCCACGCGATGCGGCCTTTGTGGCCTCTGGAGGACCTACGGATGCCTGCCATCCCGGGAAGTGCCTACCGGATCCTCGTTGGAAAACTGATAGAGAGCTCAGCGCCTGGAGCTCCTCGTCCGTCGCGCTTGCCAGGGACTCCCGTTCCGGGGACGTGAGCGGGTTGGCTGACCGGATTCGGTCCACAACGCGGCGCACAACACGCAGGAACTCCTTCTCCTGACCCTCGTATGCGGCGATGAGGATGTTGTCATTCATGGTATCGATCGGCACCGGAGCGTCGATATCGACGATAACCCAGGTGATGGCCTGGCTCACCGCAACACTCCATCGCGCACCCGTCGGCAGGGTGCACAGACGATAGTACCTGCTTATCCTCGACCGGAAGACGAAGCAGTTGCGAATCGATTCCGGGAACGGAATCGCATCGTAGAACGCTCCGAAATCCATCTGCAGCATGTACTTGGCATAGCGCATCGACTGTCAGCGGTGCAGGCGACTCGGGAGCTGCAGGCGTGGCATATCTGTCTTCTCGATGACTCCGTTGAGGTGCGGCTGAGTGATGAGGCGGCGTCGTCCCTTCAACTCGGGGACCGCGAATACATTGACGCCGTGAAACCCCTGCGGCAGTTCGCACTGACGTGACTAAGTGGGTGGGAGGGCCACCGGCTCCAACTTGCATATCTCCGCAGCGCTGCGGATATCCTCCTCCGCCAGCATCGTGGGCTTGATCGTCCGTGACGTCTTTATCTCGCGGAACGTGGCCGGGTCAACGTACTCGCGCACCTGCCGCAGCAGGGCTTTGGATGCGCTCGTGCTGGTAAGCAAGTCCAAAACCGCTTCTCAATCCAGCGGTGTGGTGTGTTTGAGGTGCAGCCGCCACTGGGATGGTGGTGGTAGGGGGGGGCTCCTCGGGATTCGGGTTGCCCTTCAGCAGCTGGATTTCACGGTATTGGGCTTGATCGCGGATGCCAAGCTCCTTCGCTGAGGGCTGTGCGGCGCCTACGGCCTCGGGTCTCGGTGGAGAGCCCTGGTGGCGTTGTCTCTTATACTTTCGGCCCCCGCTGTATTTGGAGGTCATAGCCCAGGTACCACCGTAGCGTGTCGTTGCGGGTATGTCCGGTCAGCCGCACTATCTGTGCCTCCAGAACACCGCATGCCGCCATGTGCCTTGCCGATCCCTTGCGGACGGATGGGACTGCTGCATCCACGTTGGTGATGCGCAGCGCCGACCGTGCCCGCGTGCACAGTCGGTCCGGGTGCGCAAACACCCGTTGGCGGCGATGCCGCTCGAGCAGCAGCTGCTGCAGTGTGGAGGCTTCCGTGCCAGTCAGTTGAGACGCCACCGGGTACGGACCACGAAACCGTGCCCCCTTGTTCTCGCGCATGGTGACGGTGATGTTCACCAGCGTGTTGGACCGTGTGGGTGGCTTGCGTCGGTGCCCCCATCTGGCGCGACAGGATGCGACACGTACACCATCCCCTCTTCCTCCTTCCCTTCGTTTGCCTCCATTGTCGAGGCTGTCGGGTCGGTCGGAACCGGGGACAGGATCACATCCCCGCAACGCATCGGTGACACGTCGGACGGACGCGCGGCAAATACCGACACCATGGCGAGGAACAGCCGTGCCGTGGGGCTCCCCTCGTCGAGCTTCATCCACGCTGCGCGGTACTGGGCGTGCGAGATGGGTGCCAGCGGTTTCTTTTCCTCTTCGCGCTCGTACCGGTGTGCCGCCTGAGCAACTGCCGCAAACTCCGGATCTTTAGAGAGGTCCACTGCAAAAGAAAAATTTGTGTGCAGTGGAAGATTCCGGAGGGCGCCGCTGATAGCGGAGAGCGCCTTTGGTGTCGTTACCCACTTCCAGCGCCGCTCCAGAGCCGTTCTTTGCTCTCGCTCGAGCGCCACACTGGGCAATGGGAACCGCAGCCAGTCCGCAGGCATGCTGCGGAGCTCCTTCAGCCAGCGGATGTGCATGAACCGCATTTGTGGTGTGGTGTGATTCCACGCGAGCTGGCTTCTATGCGGTGGTTTTTCTGCATACACGTACCATGTTCGGGGACTGGGGACCCTGCCAGTACCGACGGTGGCGGGAAACCTCGTGGAGAGGGAGGGTCCTCCCTCTGCACATTGCTGTCGTTGGTGCAAGTTGCCTAGCGTGCGTTCCGGCGTCGCAGTTTCCGAAGGCGGCTTGCCCACCTCCAGTCGCTGACGCACCGACATATCCTCCGTGCTCCCTTGGTGCCCGTCCCCTTGCCAGTTTAAAGTGGTACCAACTTGCATATCTATGGCGTGCCTGTGCCGGATCGGCACCCTCTGTACGGGTGCATAATCTTCTCTATGGTGTGGTGGCGGTGCGGTGGCCTCAGCGTTCGGGACTTTTCCACCTCGAAGCCTTGCCCCATCCTCCTCCTCCTTTCTTCACGTACCGCGTCGGAGAGCATTCTTCTGGAGGAGATCTGTTGGTGCTTTGTCCACTGCCCCTTTCCGGCATAGCCGCCAGCTCGGACTAGCTGTGGCGCTCGCGGGGTACTCCAACATCTGTGATGGCAGATGTACTCCGTAGATGACATCACACAGACGGGTCGTCAGTCGCCCCCTCGCTCCCAAGTGGGTGCTGCTGATCCTCCGTGTGCCGTTTTCCGCCATCGCGTGCTTGGCCACAGTGGCCAGTGCAGCACCCAGTCGAAAGGAGGAGGTCTCTCTTCTTCCCGCCGTCCCGGCGTGCCAAACCGTCCGTGGAAGTCCATATTGTGGACTCGCCGTCTACAGAAAAAGCGCAGTGTGTGAACTCATCGAAGATCGAGCCTTTGTCTTCGATGGTAGTGTGCAGAGGTCCTGGAGGAGTCGCCTTGATTCTTCAATCGCATTATCTGAGGGGCACGCGGAGTGCGGCGGAACCTGAAACGTGGATAACGCGTCTCCGAGATCATACGGGACTCCAACAATGATCCCAGCACGTTGTGCTTGCACAGCAAGCGTGTGCTCAGCCGTGCTTCGGCGGCCCCCATCGCCAATGTTCAGGGGAGCCATCGCTGCCACGTAGAAACACAGGTTTCGCTCAGCAACGGGAGTTGAGCAGGACTTGATCTCACACTGGACGCGCTCCGCTTGGTTGTGTACGGTGATCGATTGCATTGGCGCTCCAACCTTACTCATACCAGACGTGGCAGTGTTATAGTAAACCATCGGGAGATCATCACCGATGGATGCGGAAGAAGTAGCTTCTTCATGTATTATATTCATTCTCGACGTGTTACTGGTATTTGAAGTGGATTTGTGGGATGCACTATCACCTTCTTGATGAAAAGGATCCTGCGGAGCATCAACCACGTCCAAAGCCAACCCTTGCCTCTTCGATGCGCGTTTCAGCTCCTCTTTCTCGAACTTCTTCCACAGTGTCCTGATATTCCTATCCTCCTTTTTGAACCTGTCTCTCTGATCGTCATTTTGGGAGGATTCTGAGCTGTTGGCGGAAGAAATATCCACAACGTCCGGAGAACCCTTTTGCAAAGGGCTAACAATTGCTTGTTTCTGTTTTAGCCTCGATTTCGTCGTTGAAATAATAATACTGTCTGAGCAAATGGAGGAGTTGCAGCAGCTAGCTATCGAATCACCATCGCAGAAGTAGTTTCTTGTAGGGGCAATAATATTTTCAGGCGATGTCTCTGTCGTTCTCTTCTGTATTGGGGGCAGACAGGACTCTTCTCAGCATTGGTTTTTGTTTCAAACAAACATTACGTGCTCTTACATACCTCGGTGAAGGTGTGCTTCTATCGCCGAGGTCTTCCTTTCTTTTTCGGAAGAGTGTGGAGCTGAGATGTGCGAACTGGAGAAGGTGACTTCTTTATTCATCTCTTTGTCCTTCCTCGCCTCTTTCTTTCCGCTACCAGCCTCAAACTCCGCAGACTTTGGCCATTCGTTCGGCAGCGACTGGTCTTCTATGCGGAACTGCTTCATTCTTATAGGGTACCTTGCTCGGTCTGGCTTCTTGTGCAGCGCGGACCAAAGTAAAAACCGTAATCACCTCCTAAGCGAGTTCGGCCTCTTCATCCGAACGCCAAGCGCGATCGAAAAGAAGATCCCCGTCATAAACAAGCCACAGTACTCGCTGCTACGCTTTTGGGGTGCGGACAGAAACCAGTTTCGATAAAAAGCCCGGGCCAGAGCTCATCAAAAATATCAAGCAGGCTTTCCAGCACAACATCTGATGGCGCAGAGTGGTGGATGGTCAAAACGACCGACCTCTTGTCTTTGTGTGGACGCGTAGGACGCCAGCGATACAATGGCGGCGCAAGAACAACGGAAAGAACAAATACCCATCCGACGTAGCAGGTTGGCTTCCGGAAAGAAGACGTTCGTGCAGTCTGCGTGCATGCGCTATGGTCATGCCCGGCAGAGTGTTGCAGGGAAGGACGGTTCCCTGCGGGAGGAAGCTCTGGAATATTTCATCGAGACCCACATTTGACGTCTTACCCTTGATGAAATCACCGCCTTTGAATGCAGCGGTTCTTCCGGGGTGCGTCAGAATGCGCGTACCGTGCAGAGTTCCGAGCGGAATGTCGACGCACCTCTGCAGTTTGGAACGAATATTTATAGAGCAACTTTGCTCTGACTTGTTTTGGGACGCCTGACGCGTCCCACCGACCGTTGTGCTTTGAGTTCCTTCTCTTAAAACTGGTCGTTACTGTTTTTTGAGAGCGGAAAGTCATCGCTCCCGGCGCTAGCAGTGTACGCCCAGCAACCTCGACCGCCCCGTCCGCGACCGTAGTTTTTGCGCGGCCGCGCTGCACCAGAACTTCTGGTCTCGGCACCCGCGGTGCCACTGCCCTCTGCCTCGCAGTGAGGGCTTTTACCTCTTTTGTGATTCCCTCGAACATCTTGTAGAAGTAGGTGAGGCACTCGTCGGTGTTGTCCATCCTCACCGCAGAGATGGTCTCACCTTCAGCATTGACAATCGGCTCTAGGTACGAGCCGCCCTCCAACCGGATGTCGGGGCGATTGAGCTCGAACAGCTTGCCCATTTCCTTCAGCTGTTCGGACCTCGTGAGGCATCTTGCAGCCTCCACTATCCGCTCGTTCAGCGCCTGGAAATCCTGCGCCGGGAAAAGTGGATACTCCAACTTTTCCACAGTGGCTCCCCATTGCGTCTGGGTAGCGGCGGGCAATTCCGCAAACACGCTCCAGTTGTGGTTTTGGATGCGGCTGGCACGATCCGAAAAGAGAAGATGATGGAAAAGATCGAGGTTTTAATCTTCGGGTGTCTTCTCTTCCGTTGGGAAAAGGCACTGTCCCACCAACGCCTCCAGAAAAGTGAGGCGGCCGTCGCGCACCAACTCTGCGTACTTCCTGGCGATGCTCCGCCGCACCTCCTCATCATACACGCGGGGAATGGAATCTCGGTATTCCCTGGAGCGACGAAAAGAGGTCTTCCACGGCTGGAGATCTCTCTCGCCCTGTGCCTCAAGCGCCTGCTGCCGTGATGTGCTCGCCACAGGCTTCTTTTTCTGCGGATGCTCTCGCTGTAGCTCCGGCAAGGTTCTCTCGATCGCAGCCTCCTTCTTCGCCTGTATTTTCCCTTCGCTATAGTGTGTTGGGCCAGTTCGTTGGCCCATGTAAATCATATGGTGTGCATTTTTGCACGAGCCTCACCAACCTCCGTTTGGCCGCACTGGATGTGCGACTTCCAGCGGACGTCTTTTGACTATGGTGAGCGTTTGAGATGAATAAGGGGGGATTCCAAAATTGGTAGGGCTGTGTACGTTCTGCAAGCAAAAGAAGAGCTCGGAATAAAAGGCTCGCGAAAATCCTGATCTGGTCTGCCGACGCGTGGACGCTTCTGTGAAGATTCTTAGCGAATAAAGAAAAGCACGTCATTCAAGGAAGGACAAGACAGAGAGAAAAGTGCATAAGGAATATTTTATTCCCGTTTCATCTTGGAGCTTGGTGTACTCGGCCGGAATGAAGCGAAAGTATTTTCCTGAATTCCACTTGGCACTTCCGGTGATGTGCGTGGAAGTCATAAAAGGGTGTTGTCCAAGTTCAATGGATTCGCCCACTTTACTCGAGATAGTCCGAGGTACCGTTCCTGACCCTGCCCACAACGTTCTCCATTTTCTATCGGGCATTTTGGCTTCCACAATCCCGAACACACAGGAGAAGGGGGAGGGCGTCCTGTCTCGCAAAATATGCCCCGCTTGGATTTGAACTCACGACTTCACTTCCGAAAAGAAGGGGTCGAAGTGAGAGCCCACCACCTATCATGGGACTGTACCACACCCAATTCCCATGCAGCATCCTTCTAAGGGCACGCAAGTTCTTTGGGAGTGCGCCACTCCTGCCGAAAAGCTTCCCCTACTCCCCTCCCCTTCATCGCCTTCTCTTGCGCAGTGTATGCGCGGAACAGAGAAACGGGGGACGTGCGGTGCTTCACCACGGTTCGGACCGTTTCCTATCTCTCTCTTCTCCCCTCGCTCTGCAATGACCGAGGCCGACCGCCCGGAGTTGCCTCAACAGCCACAAAAAGAGAGCGATCACTCAGGGTGGAGAAACGCGATGGTGCACCTCATCTGCTGAGCGCTTCCGGCCTCCCTTTGCAGCGGCGATGGCACCGGGAAAAGAGGGGGATGTTGGGGAGGACGACACGCCGGCCCCACGAGCCGTCGTGTGCATCGCGTTGTGGTCCCAACAGAGGCGCTGCCATTTTTGTTTTCCGGAGTAGCATTGGAAGGTGAACATGTTGGGCCTCTCCGCCGCGGCTCGACGTCTTTCCTCGATCTCTTCTCATATGGTCTTGTACCGAAAAGGACCACCGCGTTCTCATTACATGGCCGCTGAGCAGCGTCGGCCTCGTCTGGCTCCACACCGGTCTCCGTCGCAGCCATGATGGTCGAGAGACCTTCCATGCGGGCCACCGGCGCCGGGTAGGTCTTCGGAGCATCCCTTGAGTATCATTTCACCGGGTCTGCCCTCGCATCTCAATGCTGAGAAATGGCTTCCCTCCCTCGCGGCCGAATCTCTTTACCTTTTTCTTTTCCCACACGGAAGAGCGGCAGCCCTTCAGTGGACGCTACAAGATGCGCATCCGCACTGGCCCCACCTTCCGGCTACCGTCCTGCTGTGGGTGATGTCGCCCCTTGTCGTGCATCGGTGAGCGGGAGGCCCGAAAGATGCGAGGAGGAAGGGAGCCGAGCTGACTCAAGCTCGGGCATGGAGTCAGAACAGGGGTCAAACGGCACGCAAAGCACTCACGCGGGCCATCGCCTGCTAAGTGATGACGGGCAGGGGAGACCCCCAACGGGACGGTAAGACGCGGTATCCCGATAGGCTGGCATTCCGGTACGGAGAGCAAAGGGCAGTCGACGGGTTGTGGCTCACCGCTAAGGAGACGCGCAGCGTGCAGGGACCGTGCTGAGCAGCAGAAAACACACAGAACGTTACGGGAGCGCTGCTGCAGCGAAAAGAACGAGGAACAGGCAGTGATGCGCACGAGCGGAGGGGGGGAGGGGCCGGAATGCACGAGCCATCGACGGCAAGCCGACCTTACGGGAAAGCACAAGGGGGGATGGGGTACCACCAAGCACGGCACCGCGCGCGCAGTGCACTCCGATGCGTCTCTCTCCTGGGAAACGGCATGGCATCCGGTGGCCGCCGCGTTCACCGCTCATACGTAGAGCACTCTCAAGCTGGGTAGGTGAGCTCACAAAACGACTAGGTGCCGCGCGAGCGCTCGCGGGGTTCGGCACACCAGTCGAGATCGTGCGAAACCCCGCTAGGTGAGAAGGAAGGAGCATTCGAGAAAGCGGGAGCAGAGGAGAGCTCAGGAATCTCATAGCATCCGCAGCAAGATTTTGTGGTAGGAGGCGTTCGCGCCATCACACGAATCTCCAGCGGTGGCGGCGTCAACATTCCTGCACGGCAAATGTTGTTGCGGATGCTATGAACGTCTTGTACTCTCCTCTGCTCCTTCTCCTCCTCCTTGTCTCCTGATGCTCTCTCTCATATGTAACGGATAACACACGATACTGACTCGTGTAGCGATACACGAAAGTCTTGGCGAACTCTTGCGAGGCAAGTTTTTAAAGCTTTCTTTCAACGGACGTTGTTTTCTTGCACCCACGTCACTGGTCAGAAAAACGTCCACACTCTCCTCTCCCTCCACCCCCCTATCCCCTTCCCTCGCATACACCATGGAGGGACAACCGCCTGTTGCGCCGGAGCAACCGAGTGCGGAACGGGACCCACGGCTGGACGCTGTGGACGACGAGTTGCTGGAGGAGCTGCTGGCGAACAGCAGCACGCGCCAACCCACACGGCAGCTGCAGAAGCTGTACGCAGCGGGAATGGCGAAGGAGTTGTTTTTTGAGGGGATCTGCAACTTGATCCCCAAGATGACGAAGACGGCGGTACGAGGCCGCGTTCGAGGCCAGCGAGCTGACGCCCATCGTGGCGGCGTCAGCGACCATCCTGCTCGGCCTGTGGAGACCTGAGGCGAGCAGGGAGCCCGTTGAGAGCCGCATCACGCGCTGGTTCGAGTTCTTCGTGAACGAACCAGCACGCACCCGGCTGTACCGGTACAACGCGTACCTGGTAGAGGGGATGGAGCCATCGGCGGGAATCCAGTGGTGTGAGGTCCTCGAAGATGTCGCCGTCCCTCTCGTCCCCGAAACCGCCCGCCTGGCCCGGTTCAACCGGAAGATATTCCAGGATGCACAGGCGGGAGAAGAAGTGCAGGGGGGCGAGGGCTTCTTGGGTGAGTCGAGCCGGAGGGCGGAGGCGCAGCTGGCGCTTTACCACTGCCCCGAGAGGTCCAGGAAGCGGGACCCGCTGGAGGGTGGTGCGTATGTTGCGCCCGTGTACGGGGCGGATGGCGGGCAGGTTGCGGCGGTGGACCTCAGCGGGATGGAGGAATACGTGGTTGCTCTCGCTCGCGAGGTAGCGACGCTCCGTGAGGAGGAGCGTACGGTGGGAACGGCGACGCTGCAGGAGATGCTGCGGCAGCGCCGCCCGTCGGAGGACCTGTTCAGCTCGCACGCGGAGCAGATGCAGCGGCTGGTGGCACACGAGCTCGCGCGGAGATGCGGGGTGCGCAGCTGTCGTCGGTGCGCAATGGCGCGCTGCGCTGCATGGCGGAAGCGGGGGTCCCGACGCGGGACCTGATGACCATCTCCGGCCACGCGAAGGTTACGACGCTATCGCGCTATCTTGGGTATGGCCAGCAGCCTACGGTGGAGGCCGAAGTTGCGCGGGCAGGCGCCAGCCGGGCGCTATTCCCGACCCGCTAGAGGCGGCGACGTCGCTGTTTCGCTACCGGTCGCAGGAATCGTCGTGCCGCAACCTGGGCGTCGAACGCGCGAGGTGGTGGGGACGCAGAGTTTGCGCGCATCAAGGCGGCGAAACCTGATGACGTCGCCGGACCGTTACTCGCTGGAGACGATGTCGTATGCTAGGCTGCCGGAGATGGCAAGTGGGAGCACGGTTTTCTTCGGGTAAGAGTACGCGTGGAACGGGTGCCAGCGCATTGTGCGCAGCTCGGTGAAGACAGTGGCGAAGCCGCAGCAGTCGCTACATGACATCGGTGGCACCCTAGTGCAGAACGCGTGGAGCGACATCTCCAACGAGCGCCACTCCACGCTAGACGACACAGCGTACGACGTATGGTACACGCGTCGCGGAGCCCGTCGGAACGAACAGCTATGGGGGGCGACAGTCATTGCACTGAGCTCAGAGGAAGGAAAGTCATGCGCTGCCGGTTAGACAGCTCAGACTTTGGGGATTCACTTCTAGCTGGGCATTTCTTCCTATCGAGTCCCAAGCATGGTCAAGGTTGCGTTAGGTGTCCTTGGTGCCACCATCCTGTGTGAGAGGGGATCGCTGTGGAATGAATCAGGAGAGAACGGAGAGAAAATATCATTCTTGGAGAGCAGTGAGAAAGCGACCTCATCAAGAAGGTGCAATTAGGCACGCGACTACAGCCACTGCCGCTTGCGTTACCTCTGTTCTGGCCAGCCGCACGATCAGCGTCCAGTGGTCTGTGGGGCCCCACATTACCTTGTTTTGTTGCGTCTATTTCTTATGGATGGGAACCGACACCCCGGCGGGCGTGCACACAGACGCACACATCAGACGGCACGCCTACACCGCGGGAGGAAAGGAACTGGATGGATGCATGCATGCGAAACGGACATGCGAGGAAAAAAACAAAAGAAAAAAGGAGAGACGGTCGGGGGTGGATGGTGTGACCACAAATGAGCAACATGCGGATATCGCGGCCTGCGTGATCCGAGCCCTCGACGCCTGGGCAGAAACCGGTGCCACGAACGTGCCGGGTCACCTCCCAGCCAGAAAAGAAAGACATGTAGAAAACATACCCCTCGCGTGGCTGCCTGCGGTTGTTCCCCACACCGTCGGTTCTCCGACTGAACGGGCGGGTCCCGAGAACAGTGGCTGCCCCGTGGGGAAACCATGTCATCCCCAGCGCGTCTCTACCCTATCCCCGTTACCGCACACTCTCCTAAGTGAACCGAGCTGGGGCGACTTGAAAGAGCATCCACCGTAGACTTTAACCCTTTCCCTCATCGTCAGGAAAAGACAAACGCCTCGTGAAGGGGGCACTGCGAAAAGGCAACAAATGCTTCGACAGACCACACACTGATCAGTAACGTCGTATTGCACATGTAGGGGCGGGTGGGTGGGTGGGAAAACAAAAAGAAACGAGTCCAAGCCTTTTGGCTCTTCCTCTCGACTCATATGCTACGCCATGCAGACAAGGCGGAGAGAGAATCAATCAGCCAGGCTGGTGAGTAGGAGGGAGAGATGAAGCAAAGATATAGCGTACAGGAAATTAGGAGTGAATAGCGGAGCAGAGAACGCTGGCGCGCATTCGTCCTGTTGCCCATCATCGCTTTCCAACCAATCGAGTCGACGTCCATCAAACATAGCCAACCAGCATGCAAGCCCGCAATAACACGACTAACGGTTTCGTGCCATTCCATTAACTCCGTCCCCTCTCGCGAACATCGGTAATCAAATGCACCGAAAACTATACACTGGACAAACTAATTGCGGCTCTTCTCTCCTCTTCTTGTGTTCCCATCTTCTTCTGAGATTGCGGCACCTGGAAATGAAGTTTGACAGTGGGAGCAACCGGTGAAAAATAGTAGAAACGGAGATTCGTACGCGGAAATCGGCAAATCTGGTCCCGACGCCGCGTTTCCGCGGGATGCGCGCCCGACCGAGGGTTGAGGGGGCAGGAGAGAAACATCCTCAGCCTCGCGCTAATCTTCCGGCTCGAACTGTGCGTGCATCCCCCAACCGAGCTCAACGCTCCCGCTTTTCCTGCCTTTGGTTTGTTCCTTTTGTGGTCTTCGGTTTTGCATTTTTGTCTCTTGATCTTGCCTGCTGCTTTTTCAACTCTGGTTTTCCTCTCCCCCCCGTCCATCGGTCCCCTGTGGTCCACTGAAGATGCCGTGACTTCTACCCAAAGGGACAAGACCATGGGCGTGGATAAACCGCAAAATAGGGGGTTGGTGCCTTGCCAGGACGACCCTGGGGGGGACAGAGAGGGTGAGGGGATGGGCCATATGCTAAACGACCACGGGCGGGTTCTCCCCCCCACGGCCTGGGCCATGGGCACTGCCCTAGCCGGAAACCCCCCCCGGGTGTCCTCCCCCTACCTAACCCCCACACCCATGGACCCCGGAAAGAAGGCGCGTTACGTAGGAGAGAGAGCAGGTTAAAACAGAAAAAGGGTCCCACCGGAGGCAAAACCCCTAGAGGGGAGGATAGCACCACACCCGTTTCTATGATGGGGAGACAGTAGACGGAGAAGGCTTCAGGCAGGACAACCAATCGAAACAACCACTCCAGAATGCACATCCGCGCCACACGACACCCACCACCCCGGCTACTGAATACCTCTTGCGGGATTTTTCGCTACTCAGGGGGGACATCCCAGACTGGGCCGGGCTGAAGGAGCCGCAAATGACATGCTCGCCACACACCATGAAGGAAAAGAAAAACACCCCAACGAGCGAATTGCGCTGAGAGAGAGCATACGATGGCAGACCATACAAAGGGAACGCTCTCGATCCACCACATTCTAAACAAGTGGCGGTATACAACACGGAATGGAACATACAAAGAAACAGGACCTAGCGATGACGCAAGCAAAGCAAGGCGAGAGCATAACAATTGCATGAAATGACCAGCGCTACTATTACTTTCAGCATTCACAATAATGGAAAAGAAATGGTTCCCCTGAGGGGATGCTAAAGTATCGAACTACAACCTCAATGCAAGGGTGGGAACTTCATCAAAAAGGCACAAGATACCTTTATCTGCTACATCTTTTTTCATACATCAAACCCTGGCGAGACCCATAAAGAGAACCTAGTGGTGCCTCGGAGGGGCCGATCGCAGCTGAGGGGCTACAAAGCTGAAATTCAACAAGAATAAAAGAAATCGGAAGGAGATGGTCCAGCGAAACAACGCACCCACATCACCTGCGTCTCGCCGTTGGACTCTATAGAACTCCCTAGGGTAGAAAAAGAAAAGTGAACACAGAACATGCCCTTAGCTGGCCCTGAGAGGCTTATACCGAAGGATGGCTGGCCACAAGAACCCGTTGAAAGATTGCTTCATTTGCAGGTGCTGAAGACCTTACACCGATTCAGGGAAAATCGACGAGGAGACAGATACCCCACCCTCCTTCCTTACAACAGGAAGTCCTCAGGAGCATCATTTTTTTTGAGAGTTTACGTTGAGAATGGAAGGATGAAGAGGTAAAAAATGATTTGGTGAGGGTGGCAAGGCCCGTCGTTACCTTTTTTACATGTATCTGACTCCTCGCTCGTCCCCCCACCCTCTCGCTTCGAAAATTATACTCAGATGATATTCATCCAATTAAAAATTAATACGGTGTTTTTATCTTTTTCCAAGTCAGGTAGCATTTTGTAGTTTATCGCAAGTTTACTTGTCGAGTCATGACACTAATCCCACAAGGACGATGGGAGCTTATGCAGAGGGACATTTCCAACGACGCCAAGCTTCATGATGGACCCGTACAAGAAGGGATGTTTCATACCCAACCGGACGGGACTGAGGTCTCCCGGGTCTTCTTGGTCGGAATGAGAAACGGAAGGCTGATGCTCTACGATTCTACACCAAATCAACGTATTAGCTGGGCCGAATGTGATCCACCCATCTCCCACGTCTAATTTGAGAATCCAGAGTTACAGGGGCGTCATCCCGCCATCAGTGAAAAGGCGAGCTGCCAGGCATGCCGGGCCGAGGCGTTGCAGCAGCAGGAGGTCACGCAGGCACCCACAGCGGTGACCAACTGCACGATGCTTCTGGCCAACCAGGCCATCAACCCAGCGGACGCCCTGAGTATAATGCACTTCACGACTCAAAGGGGGCGAAAGAACCACCTTAGAAAGATAGAGCGCATCCTCAGTAATGGCTCAGATGGTCTAGACGGCACAGATTCAAGCCCCGAGAAACGGACATGAGATGCGGATTGAACTGGCAGTGCGTGACAGTGAGAAGCAGGCCGAATGAATTTCGCGCTTAGAAAATCTTAAAGGTCGTCGCTCAGCGGAAGATACCACGCGCACGCGTGAAGATATAATCCGTTTACAGGATAAATTAAAACGTTATCGGAAGTTCGGTCATCCCCAACTGTTCAGTGAGCATCGATTCCATGAGCACGACATCACCAGCTCTGCAGAATTTCTTTCGTAACACGAGAGCGGGTAAAATTTGGGTTGAGCGAAATAAGGGATGCTCAAAAGATTTATCCGGAGAAAATGGCTCGCATTGGAATTTGTTGTCGTGCACGGCAGCGTCAGAGAACGAGAGCAACACGGGCGGAGCCGACACCAATCAGTGCCGGCGCTATTGGAACGCGCGGATACTCAAATTACAAGATGAGATCCACAAAGTCGAAGAGAGGCATCGAGCTCTCGAGAAGAAGTACACCGGGCACACGTTTGACATTGCTTGTCAGACCGCTGTGTTGGAGCAAGAGTTGAAGCAATTTGTGGCGCTTTGGTCGGAAGAGAAGAGGAACCTTAAGGGCTCTATCCCTAGCCCCAAATCACACATGCCCACATCCTATGTGACATCTTCCAGCGCGCCGGAGGGGTCTGGACGTCCGACTCGACATACCCCTTTGCCACCAGGATCGCACAACTCGCGCAGACCAGCCTCCGCGTCTCTCCACATGGCTCTAGCGAGGGTCTAGAAAGGCACCTCGGAGGAGGACGAGGAATTTACGATCGTGGACGTGTGCGCATGACGCAACCTGTTGCAGTGTCTCTCACGTATAGAGACGGAAGTCGAACTCCGTCGCTTGTTCCTCAACGAACAACCGAACGCGCCGAACGACGCGGCTGTCACGGCGCAATGTGTGCTTTGCCGTTTATCGAAGATAAAAGTCAAAGGAGGAAAGGGGAGAGGAAGAATGTAAGCTGTCAAGCGCT